>CALNHX010004836.1:0-118919 GCA_940337035.1 Agriotes lineatus | reverse complement strand
TTTAAAAAACAAAAATAAAACACAATGTCCAAAAGAATCACAAACGAAACACACAAAATTATACGCACGGCTATGACTGCTAAACGTACAATAAGTAATACCGGTCTCCCGTCTGCACGACAAAGACATCTTTTCCCCTAAGGGGCAGAGCCTGCGCGAGGGGATCGACGCAAACCGTTCCCGCCAAGAGAGAATTCTAGCTGTATGTGTGTAAGCTGTGCTACTGTGCTACTTATAGGCCATTCAGTAAACACAAAAAATATTTTTTTTAAGTTGGCATATGCATATGCACACAATTTTTATACTAGGGATTCCGTATTTTGTTTTGCAAAGGTTTCCACACCTGCAAAAGGCAGGTTTTCGTTTAAAAATCAATTAATATTTCTCATTATTTCAGTGTCGCAGTGGATATTTTTATGAAAATTCTCACATATAATCTCATAAGAGCATTAATTCTTTCCGGAAATTTTTTTGAGTGCGTTCCAACAACGTCGTATTAATTTGCCCGAGCGGGACGCGAGGGCAAATTAGGACGTTGTTGAATGCACGAAAAATAATTTCCGAATATGAATTAATGCTCGAATGCAGATTCGGTAAGAAAATCGTAACGACACAAACCCTAAAAAGAAGTAATGTCTACCTACAAAAAATTTCCAAGAAATTTTTTTGTTGTCTTGGATACGGCTCGTGCACTAATTTTTCTATTGGTCATTAATGAGTGTCGTACGATTTTCTCTTGAACTTTTATAAAATGTAATAAAAATACCTATTCATAAACGATATGTCAATAGTATTCAACACAGTATTTACATAATATCCTTAAAAGTAGCTATTTATAACATTCACGACCGATGCCAAGTAAATGTCACATCCTTAACCTATTTGTTTTAGTAATTTTTTGTAAGCACACTCCTTGACAAAGAGGATTTTTGCAAGTTCTCTCATGAAAATTAGGAAATCAAAGGCAACTTTGTGTTTTTATGTTTACTGAACAAACTATATACCGAGTGATCGACTTTAAAACTGAACATATTTTATAGCAAAAGCATACTATATCACAAAGTTACCAGAAAAATTTAATTTAATTTAAAAAACAAGACTGCTTAACCAGAACTGTAAATTATAGAGGTAGAGGGAATCTGAAAGTCATTAGACATCAATTACGTTTTAAAAGATTAAAGTATTCCACAATTAATTTTGAATAGTTTAAATTTCTTTAAGGAGATAATTATGTCAATATTGTTAAAAAACATTATAGGAAAAGCATGGCTTTTTGTTGTATGAATAAAAAATCATTTTGTCGCAATATATAATTTAATAAATAATTAATTAAACGTTTCGCTAATAGTATTAGCGTCTTCAGTAAACATTTGTTACATTGTATAAGGTGGTGTAGAGGCATTCAATTAAACACCACTATCAACTTAACACCTTTATTTAGCACTTACAACTTGTGAAAATAGTGATCAACGAGGTAAAATAACTAAAACAAAACAAGGAACTTAGATTACGTAAATAACACAAAACAGTTGTTTACACGTGAGCGTCACTATCGTACTGCGCACCCCTGCGCCGGAGCCGCGCCGATCGCGCTTGTGGAAAGGGCGTCTGACAAGTTCTGCCCTCGCTACAGTCTCCCCCTCTACGTCCTCGTATACGATCTAGGATGCATTCTTCTTGGGTCTGCCTCTTTTTCTCAAGGGTTGCTGTGGCGTCTCTTGGGAGTCGCCTAAAAAGGGAGTGAGGTCTGATATGTGATATTTCCCGCTTATCAGGTGGCATTCTATAAGGTGGAATGAAGATAAGTGCTTGGTCACCAGTTTCTATACAATGTTCAGCAAATTGTGTGGGTTCTCCCCCTGGACTCAACACAGTTGAATATTTTGAAATTAATCGACTTAATCGCCATTTTTGATCGCTAGTTAAATTAAAATCTTCATTCTCACGTAACTGCAATTCTGCCAATTCTATAGATAGGGCTGATGCATCTGTAGAGCTGATGGTCTCGTTTTCTTTGAATTCGATGTCTTCTGCGAAGTCGTATATGAAGACGAGGTCGTCAGCGAAGCCCCAGGTAGCTTAACCGTGGTTAGTCACCACTCCCGCTTTCTGCAAAAAATCTACTCCCAAAAGCGTCCTGTTATTGAGCAACTCCGGTAGGATCATCAGGTCAGTTGGAATGATGCGATTTGCGACTTCTAAGTTTACAAGAGGATATTCTCTTTGCGCGCTATACCGTCTGTGTAGGCGATGGTCACTTGAGACGGAGTGAAAGGATGCTGCTCCGAATTCAAATAATCATAAACGCGCCGTCCTGTTATACTGGCTTGTGCTCCAGAATCGGCGTAGGCGACACCTTCGCGGTCCAACAGTTTGAACGGTAGCAGTGGTTTGGTCCAGGGTGCTGTCACAACACAGGCTTCCATGATTGTTGAGTAATTTAATAAAGTAACCCTGTTAGACGTAGGCGGTGGTCGATTTCCTTTGCAAGTTTGGCAGTTTGCGCGCACCGTTCCAATAGCTCCGCATCCGTAACATTTGATTCGAGCAGGTGCTTTCGATGATCCGGACGAAGTTTGCGGTACGACACCTTGCGGCGAGCTGCGTGAAGCTTGCTTTCGTTCGCGGATTTTGCATTCTTCCAGCAGATGTCCAAAAATTTTGCAATAGCTGCAACGCGCACGTTGTTTGCTGACTTTGTCAGGCTGTTGCACATATGGTACCGGTTTGTTAAAAGTACATCATAAGAAGTAACTCGCGATAGATCTGATACGCCGGTTTCTGCGGGCCGTAAGAGTTGTTAGCTTTTTACTTACCTTTAGGTCGGCGTTCTATATTTTTAACTCAACAATTGATCACCATAAAAGTGTACTTGAGGCCCTTCTCTAGCAACAGTGAAGACGTCGCTCATTCTTTGGTTAAGATGTTAAAGGGAGCGCCAACAAGTTATACTCAGGTACACTGATATAGGCCAAGAAACTTGTAACTTCACTTTATATCTAGTAAAACAATTATCGAACTCAATGATTAAAATTAAAATGAAAGAGAGTAATACCTTTAACTAGCTTTATTGTTACTCAAACGTTGGCCATTATTCAGTTAGGCTCTACTATTTGAACGGGGTACCCCACTTAACTTAAACCACTAACATGTTTAATGTTTACACAGCGTTTTTATATGCAAAAATATCATCAGAAATCACTTATCTGTTCGTGGTTACACTTGTAGACGTTTACTGCCTCCAATGACTCCTATTAAATGTCAGCTTGACAGCCCCAAATCGTCAGCTGTCACATGCGGCAAGTAGGCCTAAAAACTGCCTGATGACTCTCAGCAGACTAAACTTTCTGTAGGTTTTCCCGCCCAATACTAGTTGCTATAATTCAAATTTCAAGATAAAATGAGGAAAACGCCAAAATAACTATACGTACCCTGTTAACAGGCAATAACTATGCAAACGTTAATCCGTGGTTTACTAAATCGCTTCTAAGCTCGAATCTATATTCGTCGGAAAAGTAATACTCGCTTCTAAAATCTCCTACCAGGACGGTTGGCCAGTAATATTCCCTACTATAACCCTTTGGCTCCCTACGCTCACAATTGTGAGGGTCTTATTTATTGTAGTTTTAAGGTTCACAATATAGCAAGACATTGTTGAATCCTGGATCACATGATTGTGAGTGTTACATAGAAGCAGGTTTCACCATTTGCTTATGCAACTTTAAGTGCAAGGGCTCCTGAACAGTGGTTGTAGTTTGCGTAAGACGAACATTTTTGTTTTAGTGTGTAGTGTTGGGTTCCAGAAGTAAGTATATAGCAATAAACAATTTACTTACTATTGTTATGCCATGAAAATTGTTGAAAAGGTATCAAATACCAATTTGCATACAAAAAGTTTAGATATCATGTTGAGGGTAAGTGTCTACATGTGACTTTTGAACGCATGTCACAATTGTGAGTCTTAGGAGTGATCACGTCAGAAACACCCCTTTTGTAAATGACAGGAACTGCAATGAATGAAGTTTTATTTCGAATTTTTATTATAGAAAAGAATAGTAACATAGATTTGCAAGAACTTAGAGCGAATCCTGTTGCAATCTACTAGCTGTTGGATGAAATCGGTGCAGATTTTGAATGAGATAGTGACAATGATGATGTTTGGGAGCCAATTGAACCTAATATTTCATCAGATGAAGAGGAACTAGACCATGATAGCGGAAAGGTTAAAAGGTATAACGGATACAATCATTGGCCAAATTGCGAAGACAAAAAAGATCCCCTGATTTGTCACCTAGAAGGATACAACTGTCGTTCCCGAACCCGCTGCAGCAAGTGGAACATATATTTATGTTTAAATAAGAATAATAACTGGTTTATTAAAGTTCATTACAAATAAATATAACATTTGTTCACAAATAAAAAGGTATCCTACAACGGTTTATCTTTATATGCTTCCCAGCATGTACACTTGTGAGTATGTAACACTTGTGCGCATGTGCATTTGACTCCTACATAACACAATTGTGATTATCCTTAACCTTTCAGCGGGCGCGTGCGAACTCTCAGTCCGCATGCATAAACTTCTGTGTGAATTTTTTCTAACCCTGCGCCTATTGGCTTGTACTGCTATCTAGCTTCTTAAATGGGCCTACTGCACTTCAGTATGAAAGTACAACTTGAGACGATAGCGTGTTTTGTTTATATGACGTTGCGGAGTGGGAGTCCTCAAGCGCCTTTGTGTGTTACTGTTTACATTGTTGACATTTTTTTTTATACAACGGTAAATACGGCTAAAATTTGAGAAACACATATTTATACATATAGAATCATAATTTAGTAGGCATACAAATGTAGATTATGCTCAAAATAAATGCAATAATGAACAAAGTACTAAATGCGGAGCGTCACTCCGCATGCGCCCTATTGTGTGATATTCTGCCTGAATACTACATTTCCTATTTATTACTATGTCTATTTTCTTAGCCAACACACTATAAATGTTCAATTTCTTTTAGAGCATGTGTTCCTACGATAAGGACCAGGAATATTTTCAACAAACGCTTAAATTGTAATTAGAAACGAGTGCGGACTTCTAGTCCGCGCGCGCCCCTTAGTGTTATCATTCTAACGCGCCCACTGAAAGGTTAAAATCGTAGTAAAGCGAAAAGGACAATTTTCAAAAAAATTAGAGGTGTTTCTGATAATCAATAAAACTAGAAAATACATTTTAAAAAAATTATTTACTTGGGCTTCACTTCGGGAGTGACAGGGATAACCAAACCATTTGAAATGGCGAGATTATCACCAAATAACCCATGAAACTTCTTGCACGTTCAAATGCTGTCACACGTTTTTTTCAAAACAAAAACCGTTGTTTCTTTTCCCCCTCTAGTAGCGACCATTGCCAATCTGATATTAATTTTTATGAGCTTTTATCGCATTAATCCCACTTGATCTTTTATTCTCTAATTATATAACGTAAACTACTAGTATAGTGCCAAAATACTTTTAGCACGTAACAAACTCTCCCCTTACCAGAAAGAAAAAATTTCAACGAAATTTTTAACTAAAGAATAATTTTATCCTAAAAGGATACATACATATACCACCAGAGAGTCAATAAACCGTCTGTCATAAAACGTCCCTAACACTCAATCTTTAACAACCCAAAACCCACACCACAAACAAGCAACTACACTGTAGACCAAAATAGTAATACCAAAACAAAGAATAGTGTAAGAATACACAATATATATCCCTGAGGGACATACCTAAACAAAAAAAAATTAACTAAGAAGTCGTACTTCCTTAACAGTTATCCTCGTCAACCTTAATTCCCACAAGGGAAAGCAGGATAACACAACGTTCTCCAAATACAACAAAGGGAAAAAAAGATATTAATATTTCCCAACAGGGAACTCCCTATACTTCATAAGAGGTAAAGCAAGATAAAAATGCTCCCTAAAGTGGCCTTCCCTACAGTGCCCAACCAACCACCCTATACTTTACAGGAGGGAAAGCAAGTTAAAATGCTCTCTAAAGTGACCTTCCCTACAGTGCCCATCCAACCACATTATGCACATCAAAGTCCATTAATCCATCTCAGAGTTATCATAAGGTTTCAAATCCTTGGCATGCCAAGTCCCCTTCAATACTTTTCCGTCAGGGTCTTTGAGTTCATAAACCCATCGTGAAAACTTCCGATTAATAATAAACGGTCCTATAAACTTCGGAGCAAGCTTGGAAGTAAACTGACGAGCCGCATCCGATAGCACATAGTTTTTACGCAATACTGCTTGATCCGGAACGAACTCGAAAGGTCGTCGACGAAAGTCATAGCGAGTTTTTGACTTTTGATAAGCCTTATCTAATCGTCGTTTAACATCAGCATACAGTTGCTTGAGTACTGTAGAACGATTATCTAAATCCCCATCACGATTAAATTGAATTTCCGGGTTTCCATCACCTACTACCCGTTCGTGATTTAATATGATTTCTCTGCAGAAATTAATGAAATATGGAGTTTTTCCTGTAACTTCATGAACTGATGTACGTATAGCACAAACTACATGAGACACATATTTATCCCAGTCTCGATGACGATCTGATACGTAAGCTGTCAACATAGTCTTCAGCACTCAGTTTATACGTTCCGTAGGATTAGCTTGAGGATGATAATTGGCAGAAAACGAAATCTTACCGCCATACACATTTAAAGTTTGAAACTCATGACTGCGAAATTGAACACCATTATCACATATGATTCGCTTGGGAACCCCAAACATCAAAAATACATCTTCCTCAACAATACGCGAGATAACCTTAGCCGATGCTGTACGGAGCGGATACACTAATGGAAACTTACTAAAAACAATCGGCCACTACGAATATATGCGTATACCCACGGGCTGAACGAGGTAAGGGTCCTACAATATCGCAACAGATTAATTCCCAAGGTTTCGAAATTAATGAATGTCCACCCATATACCCTGCAGGGGCTCTCTGCTCTGGTTTAATTCGTTGACACGTTTCGCAACGGCGAACATAAGCAGCAACATCATAACGTAGTTTAGGCCAGTAGTATCTTTGTGCAATACGATGAAAAGTTTTATTAACACCTGTATGACCAGCGGTTGTAATATCGTGATTCTGTTTAATAATTTCTTTTTCGTTGAGTCTTTGGAACAACCAGTTTCCAATGGTCTTCATCATCTGCCAATTCTGGATAATCGGTTCGAACATATTTATACAATTGACCGTTACTAACTCTCCAATGGGTAAATTTTCGAGGATCGTCAATAACTAATCGACACATGCGATGATACCAGGGATTACAAGCAGGACCAAACTAAACATTAATAGCATCAATAACAGGAACAGCACGAGACAACGTGTCTGGTACAACATGTTCTTTGCCTTTTCGATGAATAATGTCAAAATCATATTGTTGAAGGCGAACTGCCCATCGAGCGATACGACCAACAGGGTCTTTAATACTGTTAAGCCATTTTAAACTATAATGATCCGTTACAACCGTAAATTTTGTTCCCACAATATATGGTCTAAGTTTTTCAATAGCGAAGATGGCAGCGAAGCATTCGCGCTCTGTTGTGCTAAAATTTCGTTCGTTTCTAGTTAGCGAACGACTAATGTAACATATAGCTTTCTCTCCATCAGATTGTTGTTGAGTAAGTACGGCACCAGTACCGTAACCAGAAGCATCGGTCTGAATAACAAAGGGGACAGAAAAGTCAGGGCAAGCTAAAATCGGAGCAGATATCAAACTACTAGTATAGTGCCAAAATGCTTTTAGCACGTAACAAAGAGTTCCTAATCGCAGTTTCAAAGTCTTTCCAGTTTGTAATACCAGTGGTGTAGTGGCAAATTTGCCAGTGGGGGAACGCTAGACTTCCGGGGGATTTGGAGGGTATGGAATTTCCCCCCAGGAAAAGGGGGGCCCGGGGGTCCTCCTCCAGAATTTTTTTAAAAGTATAGGTGCAAAAATATGCGTTTTGATGTTTTCTGGTGCAATTTTTCCGTATTACGATGTTGCCAATTTCGTAGCCTTAATATAAATAATATCAAGCCTACAACTCTCTAATTCCAACTGTTTTTAATACTTTACATATTGATAGCAAGTAGCAAGTCATGTTTGAAGTGATTTTTGTAAATAATAACATATACCACTAGCCTATATTTAAATGACACTGAAATGAACAATTATCAAATTGTTTGTGCTAATAAGTGAATGCCATAAATTCGTTATAATTTCCATTGTATTGGGTAGGAAGCACACTAGAAAACCAAATCGTACCAGTACTGAAATAGAAATGAACAAATTAAACTAAGTAGGTCTAGAGCAAAAGTATAATTTTTAACTATAGTTTAAATATGAAAAATGGTGCGCTCCGGCACAATGACACATTTTTTACATTTAAGAAATGCTCAAATAAGTTTTTAAGTTAAATATACATATTTCAAATACTGTTGTACATAAAAATTTAAAAAATACAAATATATAATTGTTTATGAATTGCTGATATTCTTTTTTCAATGCTGACACTGGTTTACAAAAACTCAGCGAAAAAGTCTTCGTCAGTGTTTTTTTTTAGCAGCCTTGGCGCGTCTTGTCCTTGGGTCATCAGCTGATCGATGCTTGCGTAACCATGTCCTCACATAATGCTCGGGATTCCATTTCCGGATGTTGGGACCATTAAGTTTGATGAACGTAATAGCCGATACATGGGGAATTGATAATCTTGTCCTAGTTGGGGTAATAATAATGTTCATGTGGCTAAAACCACGCTCACATTCAGACGAACTGCATGGTGTGAGCATTGTGCAGTTAATTAACGGATTTAACTCATTTGGAACAAATAATCTCTGTATCCGTTTTGTATTTTATTTATATTTAGTTTAAATCTGATACAAAGTTTTTCGACTTCAGGCTCACCATATCCTACAGGTTTTTCTGGAGGCCAACAGTCAGTTTCCAGCACTTTGAGTTCTGAGAGAAGGGATTCATATTCCTCTTGATAAGGGTTGGGGCCTGCAGTAGTGGGTTCATTGCTACTTCTTGTAGTTAACAGTCTTCTTTTAAGACTGTTAATAATACTTGATAGTAGCTGCTGGTTGTTGATAGCGGAGAATCTGACATTCTCGTGTATGGGTACGCCACAAAGGTTACCTTCAATTGCTGCCCTCTTAGCCTCAAGACATTTGGTACCAGGTTTATATTTAAGAGATTCAAAAAATTTAATACTTCTTCTAATGAGTTTATCTGCAAAGACAACTGTCGTTTTTCTACTTTGAAGACTTTCAGATAACAATGAAAGTTCGGCTAGTATTGTAACACCTGGACCCTTCTTTTTAAGGGATTAATTATTAATTTACCTCGGATAAGCTCATTCGTCGGAAACAGAGTTCAAACACGCTTTTCAGCCACCATACGAAGTTAACAAATACTCAAACAGAATTTACTATATACACTTTTATTTGTTATAACTATATACAAAATAATAAAGCAGGAATTAAACCAAATAAAGGATTTACCAATCAGTTTGACCAATAATTAATTACAATAACGGCACGAGTTGCCCCTTCGCAGGCCGCAACCAAATTCGCAGGAGGATGAAAATTTACGTCGACGGCTGGAGTAGCCTTCTTCGGGCGGTTCGGATTTCTTCGCTATTCTGGCACATACGTGGACCCGCGCAGTAGCGGTGCCGCAGGAGTTAGCTGTCAAAGTTCAGCTCGCCTCGTGTTTCTGTAAACATTCTACACATTAAATCTATTAATACACTTTTTCCACCCTTTCCGGGGACGAGAATATGTTTAAATGGAGTCCCGGGAAGGGTACCGTGCAGCGGCGGGATCACGGGATGATTTATCCAAGCTCCGTGGTTCTCGTAAATATGTTTGTGAAAGCCTGCAGACCTTGGCGAAGTGCCGCAATTGTCAATATTTAACAGGTAAATTTACATTTACTTTGCAAGGGTGATATGTTTCTAGTCGGCCGGCTGAACGCCTTATTTTACAATATAACGGTAGCCAACGTTTATTAATTTACAGGAGTCTCTGCGAGCTCGCAAGTTGATATTTGCGGCCGGCGTAAATATTCTGGTCGAGCGGTGCCGGCACTTGATTTCAAAGCGGCTCGAAATATATTGGGCCTTATTTAATTAGGGCCATATAATTTGACTGGGGAGAATAGATGACTTCCAGATATTTATTTCGACAAAGCGACTAGGTCATCCCATCTAAGCAGAGGACATTCAGGCGGATTTTCACCACTGAGTCGAATTCTGTTTAGTGGTGACAGCGAGATGTTTCTCGAAATAATTCACTAGGTCAAATCTACTCTCGGGGAAGTTAACTAATTAATAAGTTGCTGACATCCAGGCGGATTCTAACCACTGGGTCGAAACAACTTATTATTTAGCTGGTTAATTGCGGTCTATCGGGTTCTCCTGAAGGGAGCTGGTGCTAGCAGGAAGAATCTCTCTTGAATGCCGGATGGGGATTGGGGATCTGGGACTGGGGAAATCGGTCTGGAAGGTCTCGGAGTCGGAAGGGAAAGTCTCGTGGAATCTCTTTTGAAATACGCTCTGTAACTAGTTTTATATGCTGCGCCAAAGCCATGAGGAGGGGATTCTGCGCGCGTTTAGCCTTTGTTTCGATGCCCGGGCGGGCTTATCGGTTCGGTACAGGTGGAGGGTCTTGATAACGCTACGTGAGGATGACGAATAAATTTGATCATATTATTTAATATGTATTTTACCAAATTTAAGCGGAAGCTAGCGTTACAGTATGTCATACATAATTGCAAAATCAAAAAGAAACTTAACTGATGTAAGATGACTAATTAAACCATTATACATGGCCCTTTCAGTAAGCGTTCTGTTTTTGTCATCTTTAGCCTTATTGAAATGTGAGTGTAATGCTTCATAACCATACCAAACCGCTGTTACCGTCTTAAAAGAGCTCGCTACCCATCTTGTACCCAATATTCGCTCAATTTTGTTCAACTGCAGGTCCAGTCCATGAGCACCCTCGGCAAGTTCCCGTTGGTTTTTAGGTGATCTGCTATAAAGAGTGTATAGCTTATCCATAAAAATTTGAAAGTGGTTAACAGCCCCCACTTCATCGACTGAATCACTTACAGCTAATTCTATTCTGTGATTCACACAGTGCCACAAAATAATGTTCTGATATTTTTGAGCCAATAATTTAGCAACGCCAGATTTTTTCCCTAACATGACACTGGCGCCATCACTTGCAAATGCTACTAAATTATCTTTGAGGTAGTCCTCACAGAAATCATATTCATTTAAACAGTTCAATAGGACCAGCAAAACAGTTTCAGCACTTTCATGTAAAAGCTCAATCAGGTCCAAAAATAAAACTTTAGGTGGATGTTCTTTGCTAGTTTCGCATTTTAAATACACAATCAAAGTGGATTTAGCTTCCAGGCTAGTGGACTCGTAAATTATAACTGATATTTTGCCGTTAACTTTAATAATTTATTGGGTGATTCTTTTTCTCATTTCGTATGCAACGTGATTAATTATTTCTGTTGCACTAAATCTAGAGTGTAGCCCGGTAATATCAACACCATTTAACTGTTGGAGCTCTAAAAGCTCAAAATAATCTGAATAAGGCCTATCACGTTTTGCCAGGTAGTACGCTGACCTAAACACTTTTTTAGTTGATTCTACCTTAGATGCGTTCATTTTGTCACAAACAGTTTCAATAGTTTCCGATTTTGCCTTTGCTGATATGGCCTCTGCTGTCATGTGACTTTTTGACGGTTTGTGTTTAAACATTTTTTTTCTTAAAGAAGTGAGCTGGGCTGATTTTGTAGACCCATTAAAAGTGACTGTATATGAGCACCATTCTTTTGTAGTTATTGCGATGCGTTCCTTTTTAAATGGACCAAGGTGGGAAACTTTGCATAATGTGCAGTCTAGTCGAGTCTAGTTTGCCATTTTTGCAGTCTAGCCAAGGAAACGCGTCCTTCTTACGGTCCCACATTTCTCTAGTCCATATGGCAGGCCATTTTGAACAAATGGATGAATTATAATCAGCTGTACTTACAGTTGGGATTTTACTTTCATCATCTGATTGGGAAGGCAGATCAGTCTCCATCTCCAGGTCTGATGTTGACGAAGATGGCAGCAAAAGTTGTTTATTTTCATTACAGGAAGATGAGGGTTTATTAGACTTTTGTTCTGAGGTCGATGGCACAATCGATAATTCACTTTCTGAAGGAATATTGTTCTTACTTGTTAATCCTTCACTTGTAGGCCGACTAAAGAACGACATTAGCGTTTTCATTTTTTCTTACTCCCTTCCATGATAACGGTAAAACAATTGACACTTTAATAGATTACGACTTATTCTTCCGCACTCACTGCACTCGACAAACTGCAAAGTACGAAAAGGTCGGGAGGCGTCAATTCTCGCGGACATTCATTCATTTGGCATAGCGTTATTATTCAATTCATTTCAATACATAATACAATACAATGTTTTGTCTTAAGTTGAAGGGGAACAGCAAACGATGATGGTGTTTGTTTTAGAGGTTCGACGTCGACAGGCGACACATGATACGGCCGAAGTTGCATGCTTTTTTATCAGTTATCAGTGATTTATGGCTTTTGGCCGCTTTGTAGGTATCCATTTGATTTCAAGTTTCAAACATAAAAACATACTGAATTAGAGACGGTGTGACCACTGACCAAAACAAACTTACTATGCAACATCAACTGCCAGTAAATTTAATAAGTTTTGCTTGTGTGTTTTTTGCCGTAATTATTGTATTAAATTAACTTTCTACTCAATGTAATCTTTAACTTAACAAAAAACCAGTGGGGGAACGCCGTTCCCCCGCGTTCCCCCTCGACTACACCTCTGTGTAATACTCGATTTTACACCTAGCCACCACTTTCCCGCATTACCTGTTAACAACATAAACAGTCCGCGCATAGCATTGTCTTCTGAAATGTTTAAACAATCGCGATACGTGTTGATGGCATCCATAAACGCGGCGACCTCTTCGTCTTTATTGCCCGAAAAACGCGCAGTGCATTCCGCGAAGCTTCCCTCGACAATCGTTGGCGTAGGCGTTATTGCTGGTGGTGTGGAGCCGTGTGAACGCAGCTGATCTTGGATATCGGACTGCATTTGCCGCAATTGCCCGTTGACACGAGTTTCGACTCCAGCAAGTAACATTTGAAGTTGCTCAGTGGACATTTGTACTACTGGAGAATTCGCCATTGTTACAGCAGCCGTTAATAAGTACACCGTCCCGATCAATTATAAAAAGGAGATGGGGTTTAGCTATGGCTACCGAACAGCGACCTGAAGCGGTAACGTCACAGCAATGACGTAGTAAGTGCGAGAGCACGAGGTGCAATATGGACGCCTTCAAGCGGGAACACGCCGGGCGTTACAAGCAGGTATGGTTAGAACCGGTTCCAGCGGTATAGGAATGGCCGCAGCGACGCACTGACATAAACGGTTTGAACAAAACTTCTGATATTCTGGCGGATCTCTCTGCTAATTTATCGTAGTTTCACAACACTGTTCAGGTGTTCATACTTAATTTACGTATTAAGAACCGTCCACTTCAATTTAATGAGTCTTTTTAATATCGGCTCGACGTTGGGCAGCCAGAATTTTAGAGGTATTCAATTAAACACCACCATCAACTTAACACCTTTATTTAGCACTTACAATTTGTGAAAATAGTGATCAAAGAGGTAAAATAACTAAAACAAAACAAGGAACTTAGATTACGTAAATAACACAAAACAGTTGTTTACACGTGAACGTCACTATCGTACTGCGCACCCCTGCGCCGGCGCCGGTCGCGCTTGTGGAAAGGGCGTCTGACAAGTTCTGCCCTCGCCACCGTGGTTAAATTTGCAAAGCTTTACAATTACATTGTTAATTTTGCTGAAACTTCGAAATAGGTCTTCTTGATCGGGTCCATATTTCGAGTTGATAAATTTGTAGAATCCATTTTCTGGTTGCAGGTCATCCATTTTGAACTGTAACTTACTTCTAAACCGATTTCAAAAATTACAAATTCTACAGAAACCGTACAAAATAGAGGGTTAGTTCAAGAGACAAATTTTCTCTAAAATTTTAAGCTGAATTAAAAAATGTAATAATATACCGGGTGTTCTATTTAAAATAGGAGTTAATAGAAAAATAGGAAGAAAACAAAAGAAATCCATTTTAAAGGTATTCAACTGGAAAATCACCTATCTCACACCAATCCATATTAAAAATGTAATAAAAATATAAAGTTTGAAAAAAATCGTTAGAGCCGTTTTTAAAAAAATCGAAGAAAACTGAAAGTAGATAACCAATGTGACTACGGCGACAGGAAGTGACGTCATTTTGGCGGGAAATTCAAATTCTGCGCAGCCTGCGGGAAATTCAAGTTCGCGCGCAGGTGTGTGGTGAGGGAAGGAGGCGCCTGCGCAGACATCGAGGGTGGGAGCCGGGGTGCGGAAACCGGGGGCGGAAGCCGGGGGCTGGAAGCCGGGGGCTGGGGCCGGGGGCGGGGGCCTGAAGCTGTTTTCAGCCCTTTCGAAAATATATTATTATTACAGAAATGAGCACGAAGCGATAAGCTGATAAGAAACCGCAAGAGCTAATAAGGACTTAGCGAGCGCGAGTAACCGCAAGAGCTGATAAGCCTCCGAACTGTACATGATGTGCCATCTAGCGGTAATACGGCGGAATTAATTAATGAAATCAGATATTACGCGCCATCTGTGATCAAGCCCTGAAACCATGTAATACAGAAACCTGTAAAAATAACGACTTTCGTTCGGGCGAATTAACAGACTTAACTGTCTTAAGCGCAATTTGGGTTCTTTATTTAGCCCTAAAAAGGGCTGTTTTGTGTGTGTGTGTGTGTAGGTGTGTGTGTGTGTGTGTGTGTGTGTGTGTGTGTGTGTGTGTGTGTGTGTGTGTGTGTGTCTAATTCTCCTTGCTACACTGGCAACATGAGTGTACAATGGAACCGTCCGGGATGTTATGTACGTCGGGGAAGGCTTCTCGAAGAATTCGAGTTTCCCGACGACATTTCCGATGGTTCCTGGGGCGGCAAAACGGACACTTCCTGTATTGATATGTGTCCATAATCAGGGGTATTGCCCGATGGAGCTGGTGAAACCCCTGTTCATTATTATCGAACCGACCAACGTAAAAAGCTTTTCGTTGGAACCGGTTCCAACTCGCTTGGTACATGGGGCCAGGCTTGATAAGCATAGCCTCCATGTCACAGCCGGTTATTTTAATAAACAGGACACAACCACCAGGCCCATCTGGCAACCACACCTGTGTGAATCCAGGATACAAACGCTCAAACTGAGCCTCCACATCAACCCCACTGTTGCCATTGCCAATCACAATATGAGCGGTGCTCAACGAATAGTCCATGTTGTGTACTTGGAGAACAAGGGACAACTAAACTGTATGCGTTTGTAATGGAATGTCATAAGCTGGTAAACTGTTTATCAAAGTGATAGAAACGCCTAATTAGAAGTAGATATCTCACCAAATATCCGCTAACAATTTATCGTGTTGGAAACCATAAACGAAAATCTCAACCGAACATCCTGTTGCAAATATCACAAAGTAAAACCTAGATAGTACTAATTAACCGAGTATGCTGTTGAAAATATCTCGCAGGAAAACCATAATCTTGTGACTAAACCGAGTATCCGCTGCATGCTATCAAAGAAAATTTAATTAATTTTTGTGGCGAGCTCTCGTTACCACAAGAACTGATAATCGGTAAGCGTGAGGAATGCATTTGTATATAAGATAAAGATTAATACATAGGAAAACCATTCGCCAACGTAGAGCAGAAGAGATGGCTGGCTTAGCGCAACCCGCATCAGCTATGCTGAAATGTGTTGAAAAATGCATAAAAATATTGTGAAGGGTGGGTGTAAACGGAGAGAAATGGAAATGATAATAAAACACTGTAAATGTAATACTAAACTATTAAAAAAAGCAGTTCGGGTGGAAAATTTAAATATTGGTGAAAAACGTCATCTGGAAACCATATGTGGGCACATGAAGAGATATCAAAAAGTACTATGTAATCTTCACATCAATAAAACGGGTGCGGGGGCGAGAAAACAACCTAGAAGTGCGCGAATAGTGTGGGAGGAGATGGAAAACGCATACAAATGCAGACTTCGGACCGGAGTAATAATTAATTTAAAACATAAGGATCCCAAACCGTTTTTACAAGATGCATTTTATTTATTCGCTTCGCGCATAAAGAGTGTGTATAAAAAACAGAAAACCGCTATGAAAGTGAACACAACATTTTGCGGGGAGTTTGTTAAAGAAACCAAGGACAATGTTATAACAGACTTGAAATATTTTAACACAAAAAACCATGTAATTCTACAAGAACATGTTGAAAATCGTGCAATCTTAAATCAGTGGTATTTCGATAACGTGCAAGACTCTATTCTGAATCAATTAGAGGAATTTCAAGAACAAGAAAGTGGATGGGCGTTATCGGAGATTAGATCTTTAACCGTGAACATAAACAGCTGTACTGTGTTCCATGCATCTTCGTACATCAAACTACCGCAATATATAAAAAAGAAGCAGGCTTGCATCAACGTGAAAAATGATGATCAGGCCTGTTTTGCGTGGGCGATTGTGTCCGCACTTCATCCGACCAGCAGCAAGAACATTAACAGCGCTCGAGTATCTTCGTACCCCCATTACTCGAATGTGTTGAATTGTGAAGGATTAGACTTCCCAGTGAAGATGACGCAAATTCCGAGGTTTGAAAAAAACAATCCAAACATTTCTGTCAATGTGTATGTGTTAAACAGAAACAAATATGGAATTAGTGTGTGCCCCGCGTATCTAACTACGAACAAGAAACAGAACCATGTGAACCTGCTTATGTTTACCGACCCCGCGAATATGATAGACACAAATCTCGATGAACTGTCTGATTTAAACCCCGGTACAGTAATTAGGGATCCCGAGTCCGAAGTAAATTACCACTACTGCTGGATTAAAGATTTAAGTAGACTTGTAAGTAGCCAGTTGACAATACATAATCGTGCTAAGAAATATATATGCGATAGATGTCTGCATTATTTTTATAGTCAGCAAAGGTTAGAAGCTCACGAAATTGATTGTAGAAAATTGAACGAGTGCAAAATTAATCTCCCTCGGCCTGGCGAAAAACTAACCTTCGCTAATTATAAATATCAACAAACTGTACCATTTATTTTGTATAGCGATATTGAATGTGTATTAAATCCTGTAATTGAAAAGGTGGGAAGTAACACTGTAAAATATCAAAAACATCAAGCCTGCAGCATAGGTTATTATTTGCAATGTTCATATGATGATTCACTTTCACATTATAAATCATATACGGGCGCGGATTGCATGGAATGGTTCGGTAAAGAATTGTACGAAATGGGGTTAGAGTTAAACAAAAATTTCAAGGCCATAGTTCCAATGGAAGAGCTAAATGAATTGCAGGAACGCGAATATCGAGATGCATCTAATTTTTATATTTGCACGAAGTCTTTTAAGGATGATGATATCAGGGTAAAAGATCATTGTCATTTCACCGGTAATTATAGAGGTCCGGCACATCAAAGCTGTAATTTAAATTATAAAATCGATCATGTAATACCGGTTGTTTACCATAACCTTAGTGGTTATGACAGTCATTTCTTGATCAAAGATGTCGTTACAGCCTTTCCGGGTAACATTTATGTTTTGCCTCAGAATAAAGAGGGGTATATTTCTTTCACTAAAACCCACGATGATGCCAGTAGTTTAAAATTCAGATTTATCGATTCATTTAAATTTATGAATTCTGGATTAGATAAATTGGCTTCATATTTAAAAAAAGATTTCAAAATTCTACAGGCACAAAACAAAGAGCTAAGCGAACACCAATTATCTCTGCTAACACGTAAAGGTGTATTTTCCTACGATTACATAACTTCCCTTAATGTATTATCAGAAACTAGATTGCCGTCAAAAGATAAATTTCACAGTAAGTTAAAAGATGTCCACATTTCAGATAAGATTATGCACACGCTGTTGAAGTGTGGAACGAGTTTAATTGTCAAACAATTCAAGATTATACGATGTTATATTTAAAAACAGATATTTTGCTGTTGGCCGATATTTTTGAAAACTTTCGTGCGAGTTGCCATAAAACGTACGGATTAGACCCCGCCCACTATTACACATTACCTGGATATACCTGGGATGCCATGTTGAAATATACACAAATAGAACTAGTACTCATATCCGATATAGATATGCTGTTGTTTATCGAGCGAGGTATACGTGGTGGTATTAGTCAATGTTCGAAGCGATATTCTAAAGCAAACAACAAATATTGTCCAGCAGGATACAACCCCACGCAACCCCCAAGGTATATCATGTATTACGACGTGAATAATTTGTACGGATGGGCAATGATGCAATACCTACCCTACAACAATTTTCGATTTTTAACTCGTACTGAAATGAGCTGTTTTGATGTTAACAGTATCAGCGATAAATCATCACGAGGGTACATTTTAGAAGTAGATATTGAGTATCCAAACGATATCACGCTACACAATCTTCATTCCGATATCCCAATGTGTGCCGAACACTCTGTTTCCCCAAATTCAAAATTACCAAAACTAATGACAATGTTGAATAAAAAAGAACGATATGTGATTCATTATAGGAATCTGAAACAAGCTATAGCTGCAGGCTTAAATGTTACCAAAGTGCATCGCATACTATCTTTCGATCAAGCTCCATGGTTAAAATCATACATTGAGTTAAACACTCAACTTAGAACAAACGCAAAAAACGAATTTGAGAAAAAGCTATTTAAATTAATGAATAAACTGCTCACGGACAGGTCTAACGAGTAGCTTCAGAATGTGTAGTTCAAAACGTGACCACCGAGCTTCTGTAGATGGCGCCAAGTGGACAAACCGCCACTGTGCTACAATGCTTGGAAATTTTGCAAAGTGGAAAGCCAAAACCAAATAGCGCATGAAGGTGCTCGGGACCTTAGCAACAACTTTGCCCCCTTTCAAAATTTCGATATCTGTAGCCGTTCGAAAGTTACAGGCGATCCGGACGGACGGACGGACGGACGGACAAAACGTTCGCATAAGTACGCTGAAGCTACTAATAACGCTGTTTTCGGTAAAACCATGGAGAATGTTCGTAAACACAAAGTGGTTAAATTAGTAACGCGATGGCATGGAAGATATGGAGCTAATCATTACATATCCCAACCTAATTTTCACAGTCGAACAATATTTACCGAAAATCTTGTAGCCATAGAATTATCAAAGCTTGAAATAATGTTTAAGAAACCGATATATGTGGGTATGTCCATATTAGATATAAGTAAAACCTGTTTATACGATTTTCATTATAATTACATGTTACGTAATTTTAGTTATCAAGATTGTAGGTTGCTGTATTCGGATACGGATAGTCTTTTGTATGAAATAACTTGCGACGATGTTTATGATATTATGAGACGTGACATTCACATGTTTGATACAAGCGATTACCCCAAAGACAATATCTACAACATCCCATTGGTGAACAAGAAAGTTCCTGGACTTATGAAAGACGAGTGCAACAGTAAAATAATCACAGAATTTATCGGTTTGAGATCGAAAATGTACAGTGTGAGAGTTGAAGGTAAAGACGCTGTTAAGAAGGCCAAAGGTGTCTTGGAAAATGTAGTTAAGAACACAATTTGTTTCGACGACTATGTAGCATGTTTGTTTGATAATAAGGATGCAGTAAGAAATCAAAATTTAATTAGAGCAAATAGTCACATTGTACATAGTGTAAGTCAAACTAAAGTGGCTCTTACTAGCGCAGATGATAAGAGATACATTTGTGAAAATAAAATAGATACCCTTCCTTGGGGACATTATTCTATAAAAACGTAGGTTTATCTAAAATGTATGTTTTGTTTACAATAAATGTATTAAATGCACTCTGTGTTTTATTTGCTTAGGTTTACATGCATTGTGGTGAATAAGCTGAAATGCCATTATGAAAGGTAAGAAAACACATACTTTTTTATACAGTTTTTTATTTTATTTAGCTATCAATACATTTCAAACTATTTCATTCTTATTTATCCATTGATCGTGTGATTTATCCATGCCCAACCAGCGTACATACAGTTGATTGCCACGTTTTCGTGACACCTTTTCAACCAAATATACATCGGCATGTTTGGTTTTCTGCAATTCGCGTTCGTAGAACCCACCAGCTATGGGTTGTCCTCGCATATCTTCGAGTAAATATACAACCGGGTTGGTGATACGAACCTTTGCAATTTTAAATAATTCCGTTGACCAGTTGGGTGTGTAACCTTTCGCGAAAACATTCTTAAATTTGCTTATTCGTACTATATCGCCGACTTTTAAATGATGTGAGCCGAAGATCTTTATGTTATTGTAAGCGGTTAATTTTGTATTAGCAGTAACTTCAGAAGGTTTCATTCCAATGGTTCGGTGTTTTCTATTGTTATATTCCTGGGTCACATCGGCGAGAATATCAATCCATTTATATTTTCCACGCAGACTGAATGTCTTATACAAAATGTTTTTCAAAGTTCTAATTGCTCGTTCGGCTATGGACGCTTTCTTAACACTGTACGTGGAGTAATGGTTGATATTAAATTTTGACTAATTGCGAAAAGTCTCTGTTGTAAAACTCTTTACCCTGATCGGTTTGCAAATTACTGGGTAAGCGACCTTGGGCCCGTTTTAAAATTTGCTTCAGCGATTTAACTATATCGATACCTTTTTTCGATTTAAGAGGTTGGGTCCACACGGATTTCGAATAACAATCAATTACAACTAAAATGTACTTATAACCCTTATTGTCTCTAGCATATGGAATAAATTCGGCTAAATCAGCCTGCCATAAATCATCGAATCCTTTAATTATAACCCGTCTTCTAGGAAAATTTCGTCTCGCTTGTTTATGCAACTCCTCAACGACATGTTTTTTAGACATTTTTATAGTTCGTAATCTATATCACCCGCGTCACCACGCGATATGTTTAATCGTGTTCGCAAAGCAGCGATGTTGTTATTAATAACATTTAATTTTGTAGTTATTTCTTTTATACAGCTGTCGACAAAATTTTTGTTTACAGCATCATCACCGTTGACAGGATTAGATAGATTAGCAATACGTTTCCCTTGAGAATCAAAATTTAACCCGTCAATTTTTAAAAATTTGCTATGGGCTATTTCGGTATTTGCATTGCGCTTTGTTAATTCTGTTCTAATCAAGCCCAATGTTTGCATGTGTGTTGTAGTACCAAGTTCACGAATTTTCTCGTCAATATAATCTTTATTAGATACATCCGTCCCCTCAATGGGGGTTTGTACATTAACTAACCTTTTTAAGTTACAATCATTCTTAGTGCTCAAATAATAGTTTAAATTAATGGCGTCGTAACTATCTTTAAGGTTTGCAACATTAGTAATTCTTTGATTTCGTGCATCGAAACATTCTTTGTCAAGCATTAAAACGTTTTGTTTATTAACAGCATCACTACCATCAATCGGATTTGCTACGTTAGTTAACCTCTTTCCTTCTAGATCGAAATCGCCATTATCGGTTAACTTAAATCCTACACCAGGAGGACCGATAACGTGTGAATGATAACGATACTGATGACGTCCGAACTTGTCAATACTCATGATGATTGTCGCGATTTATACCGCCTACACATATTTTTATAGATTAACTAGAAAACGTTTACTTTTCGTGGGATCTTTAATGTAACCGGCTTCGTACAATTCTTCTGCTATGGAAATGATTTCGTTACGATGTCCCGTATGACCGGCTTCTTTTTCAGTCCATTTCAAATGCAGATCCTCAATTAATTCGTGTACATCATCCCAGTATCTGAATTCTACAGGTTTTCCCACTTTCTTGAATAGTCCCCTACCTGAGACACTCTTAATTCTGCGAGTAGTGGTGCTGCTGCTGTTGCTGGGTGGATATATCAGAGGTTTTATAATGTTTGTGTATTTAAATGCCTTTGTTCCCATTACTTGACCGTCATTATTTCGCTTATGGGCATTTGTATCCATCAGAATATCTTTATAATTTTTTTGATCCTGCTTGGTGAAATTTTTTTTTGGATCGTTCATAATTAGAAGCTCATATAAACCGGGGGTTCCTTCGTATTCCTTTCCATTAATAACAAGATCTTTACCTCGAATATCGATTAGACTATTACCTATTTTCCATTTATCGTTATGTACATCGTAAGTAGTATCCGTAAGGTGTTCTGTATCGCGTATCATTCGCTCCACATACTCTCTGGGTAGTGGATGATATTGTTCAAGAAACGAATCTCCCGCCGATTCATCTAATAAAGTCGAAACATGAGATGGTGTGGGGGCTTCCTTTACTTCATCCTCCTCATCAGGCATTATTTCACCTATAACATCACTCTCCAAGAACTCTGGAGGCGGCGGATTCACTGTTCTTACTGGTGTTGACGTCGCACCTCGTTGTGCCGGTAATGGTAAAGAAGATTGCTTTTTTATTGGTTTTATCTCAGTTTTAACAGCAGTAGTAGGTGACTGCTTTTCTATTTTTATAACGATATCTTTAAGAGGTTTCGTTACGGGCTTATAAATGTCCTCAAATAACTTTTTTGCGGTGGATTTTCCTTTCTGCAGGGAATTATACTTTTCTCGAATACTTTTTCTAAGTTTCACGATTTTTTGTTTTTCTTCCTTTGTTTTGTGATCCATGATGAACCGCTTTTTGGACTGCTTTGGACCGCTTTTTGAATTGCTTTGAACTGCTTTTGGACTGCTTTTGGACTGCTTTGTGCTGCTTTTGGACTGCTTTAAACTGCTTTTGGACTGCCTTGGACAGCTTTTGGACTGATATAATCATCCACTATCGAACCGCTTTCTCTAATGAACAGAGCTGTTGTAACCTGATTGGTAATAATTATAAGTATATATATGAATCCAATCCTTTACGATATCGACCTCGGTCACAGTCTTTGTTTATTACCAGGAAACCGTAAGGTTCTCTCTAGCATTTAGCACACAGTTTACGAAATGTAGCAAAAGACATATCTGTACCAACATGATCATCGTACACGTGACGTAAATTCATTTCATCCTGTTTAAATAGCACCAATAAGTTTGTATTGTCGCGTACTAAATGTTTCGGTATGCGAGTGTATGTCTGACAGAGATAGAAACAATCGATTGCATTATGTCGACCCATACTAAAATTCGCGCATTACATTCTGTTTATCGCATATGATATCATCAAAAATAAAGATAGAATTAGGTTTAGCCTTGTTTAGATGCATAATATCATCGTGTTCATTAAATGTATAATAACCTAATCCCTTTATCGGACGCAATAACACTCCTAAAAATTTATATTTTGGTTAGTGTAACGATTTCGAGTACACGTATACATTTTCAAATTTTAATCCGTTCGGTTCCTGCAATAAGCTCATCATCACGTTTGTTTTACCGCAGTTCGAGGGTCCAGCAATAATACAGCGACATGTGTTTGGCAAAAGTACACCGTGTTTTTTTATGTTATTCACATGATCCAAGTCAAAATTTTTTACCGACAACGTGCTCTTTTGCTTGACAATTTTCATTGTGATATGATTAAGAATTCACCCGGCTACCTCTATTTATAGTCACGAATAAAACTCAACCTTTTGTATTTATTTTGTATTTTGTTTAACTAGACATACATGTCAAAGCTTATTATAGACGTCGTACTTCACCGCTGAAGGGGTTGTATTCCACCACTGTATCGTGAATAATTAGACAGTATGCGACGGTTCCTTGTTCGAATGCGCTTAAAGCCTCCATTTCCAACTTGATGTCAACGGTAGAAGTTTTGATTGATTCCTTTTGATTAGAACAGTTCAACACGAATATGGGGGATTTTTTGAAGTCGGTGTAGTCGAGTAGCGGTTCGTTTCTGTTTTTTCCATAATAACTCTTTTGAAAATCGCAATAACTGCGGTAAGCCAACTGATATTTATTGTTTGCAAAATCTAGATTCCAATTTTCGTAGGGATAACGTTCTGAATTAAGATGTAATTTGAGGTTTGGTAATATTTGCATGATCAAAATCGGTTGCTTTAGCGTCTTTATTATTCAGTTTGTTTTTCTGAAAAGCAACCAACACGTATCGGGGTTTTTCCAAATGTGTGGATGTCTTAATAGCCCACACATCGGATTTGGCCTGTTTAAGAGCAGGTAAATTATATAGCTCCCATTCTCGAAAAGCGACGGTTATCAGAGTGTTTCGGTTAATTTTATTGTATAATTGTAGTTTGGCTGCATCGCTCGGCTCCACATGCAATACTTTCCACTGAATAGAGGTGAGTTCAATCTTTGCCTTATCGGTATCACCTTGGAAACAGTTTAGATCGTTTCTCGTGAAAATCCGGTGAATAATTTCAATGGAACGGAAACGAAAATTTTTTCTCTTTTGCATTAACCACGAGTACTGTTTGCATAGGCTTATCATCCAGCTGCCATCCGGCCACAGATAATGCGGCACTTTCATTTTTCGTATACGATGTTAAACCTTTAATTGCTGCAGTTATACCTGGCAGTCGACTGGTAAACACCCTTTGACCGTTCAATTCATAGCGTATCTCTTCGAATAAAAAGCATGGGAAATTGTGTGTTAAATCGAACGTTTTTCCATTCTCGGTTTCGGTAATTTTACCTTCGATTACAATGAAACTTTATCCGATATCGGTTATTAGTTCTTGATTTTGAATTAGAATTCTGATTTCGTCCGAGTTGGCATAGGTGTTTGACCCATATGGCAGATATGTATGATAGTTTAAATTCTCAATGTCTTCCTCGTAATGCGGTTTTTCGAATACGTTTAGTTTGTCTACCGCCATCTTGCACTATTTCCAATCCGATAGAAGTTAGAAATTGTTTTTCTGCACGTGTTAGTTCTCCGGAAGCTAGAGAACGATTAAACTTTGATGTTATACCACCTCCTACTTTATAATTAAAATTTATCCCCATTATCTTTTAATTCTAAGATTACACTAGCTTGTTCGTCTCCAAAATCTATTAGTTCACCCTTCTGATTCACGAGACGGATCTCGATGTTATAAATAGTTTCGACATTAACCTCCAAATAAATAGGTGCAGTTGGCACACTTTCCATACAAAACCCAGGCGCCACGGAAATACTAAACCCATATAAGATGTGAGCGGGCAAGTTGTTGCGATAAGAACCCCGTGTGATATTGCATTCGATGTAGACGTTTGTATATTTAATTATCTGTATATCCAATTCGAATGTGTGAGTATGTTTAGGTTTGTACTCGACTGGTTTGAATCCTAGCATCCGACCGATAGAGTCGGTTTTTGAAAAATCTACGGTATACATTGATTTAATTTCACATTTTTGCGTATTATTGTTTGCTCTTAGTACGGTGTTGTCTACGTGTTTTTCTAAATAAGAACTTAGTTGGTCGATTTCATATGAACCGTGTGGAATAGCGAGTACATGCTCATGCTCATCTTTGTAATAAAACTTATCGTTGCCGGGGTGGATATTTTTAATCGAATTGCAGTCGTAGAATCCCCTTAGAGCAAGCTCATACCTATGTCTAGGATTTAATCTTATCGGTTCGGCATAAGTAGCATACAATATGTTACCAACACCTTCAACTACCAATAGCACAGACATGACTATGATGTGTTATCATTTACAATAATTTATATAGAAAATGTAGACAAAGGTGACCACATATCACGGTATTATAGTTCTGCTCTCTAACGTAATTATAATAAATTTTACAATCCCGAAAGTAGTCAATGACCTCCAACGGTGGTGGTAAATTCCCAAAACTGTCATAGTATTTAACTATAGAGCCACGCTTTTTATAACACACCCAGTGCGTACCGGGTCCTTTTCTATTATCTAAATTGACAATTGCACTCTCATTCTTCCAGGGTTTTTTAGGTAACCCATCTCTCATAAAGACGCCTCTAAAATGGGGGATATCAACCGCATATCGTTTTAGGTCACCATCAGTTAATGCTCTTTCGGGTAGTGTTATTAGTTTTTTGATTTGTACGGTTTCAAGTACATTGCCCCTCCTTCATATGGTTTAAGGTACAGAGCACCGCCACCTTTTTTAGTTTTTTTCAAATACAAACCGCTTCCCTTCTTTCCGAGAGCTATAGCTTCCATGGATTGATTGTGACGCGCTGTTTCATCCAACTGTTTTCTGGCGGCCTTAGCATCATTGACCGCTTTGGCTATACGGGATGCTCCGCCGGTGAGCGCTCCAGCTGCAGATAAACCCGCAAAGAAAGTGATCAGAAAAGATAGAAAT
Organism: Agriotes lineatus; assembly: GCA_940337035.1. Classification (NCBI taxonomy): domain Eukaryota; kingdom Metazoa; phylum Arthropoda; class Insecta; order Coleoptera; family Elateridae; genus Agriotes; species Agriotes lineatus. The sequence goes on along the minus strand of CALNHX010004836.1, from coordinate 92,458 downwards.
CCACCTTGTTTAGGTAGAGGTAACACTCGAGGGATCAAAATGTTACGTTTACAACCAACACTCTTAACAACAGTTTTAGCAACGGCCAGAGCTTTCTTAATTATATTCTTTTTATTACCAATATTCTTTACAGCTTGAATAACTTTTCGTAGAATTCCTCCCTTAAAAGACACTTTTTTATTTTTCTTTGATTTGCAACAGCCCATCCCCAATTTAGTTTTTGCTTTCATCGCTGTTGTTACTGCCCACGCTGCAGCCCGTTCTCCAAACCCCGAGTCTTTCAATTTAACACGCTCCCACGCTCTTTCAGCTAATTCTCTATCGGCCAGATGTCTGCTGCTTAAATCTTTGTTATCTCGATATGCGATGTCATGCAAACGACATGCGGCGTCCAGAGGATTTATATCTTTATCACCTCTAGCGAGTCTTTTCGCTAAACGAGTTTCAGGTCCACAATATTCGTAACCTCCAGGAATGTGTAATTCAACAGGTAGCTTGTTGATGAGATCGTTTACAAAACCCCTCCCACTCACCTTACCTCGCTTACGGTGAACAATCATTTAAGTGACCGATGTCGTTTTCAACTCTATTTATACTTTTTCAGTATCTCACATCTGGCGGTAAGCAAACAAAACAACTATATATTTTTAATACATTTATTTAAACGACATCGTTACAGTACTTAAAATAATAACACGTACACATACATGCCATAAACATACCTAGTAATAGACAAGAAAGAAGAATTATAATAATAAAATAATAATTGTTGTTATTATCTTGGGGAGGCCAAATCCACTCGATGCTAAGTATATCGGTATGATTTTTATTCCAAACCTCCATTCTCCAATCCAAATCTTCCATCAAGCCGTTAATTTGATAACGTATCTTGTAGAACAGGAAATGGTCGGTACGATTTTCGAATTTCTCCAAATTTGCACGATACACGTAATGTTCGTGGCCACCGGAAAAATAATCCATAGTCATCGGCGTCCATTTTGATGGCCACGATGATGGTTCATTGTATGCGGGTAGATTTGCACTGTCGTTTCCAAATTCCACATAAATATATGCTCTCGTTGCAGTAACAGGCTTACTTATAATTAATTCCTTCTCGGGAGTAAGGAAACTAAGTACTATTATCGATGTAAGATTCAACATCTTTCACCGATTAGAGTCCAATGTCAACTGTTCAAATTGTTTAAACATCCGCCTTTTCATACAATACAAGTCTAAAATTATTCTTAACCTATTCAAATTAATGTTATGCAACTTTAATCGCGTGCGTAACTGTTCACTTCGGTATTGCATCACACCTCGCATGTCTAACAGCTTCCACAAAACAATCCGGATGCAAATGTAGAATTTCCAAAGCGATGGATATTATATACGAATCGCAGTTTAATTCTTTATTTAACAAGAGAATGGCGTCCTGTATAATCCCTTCGTTGGTGAGCTGTTCTCCGTGTTGTGCAGTTTGTGTTACTAAAGTATTAAAAAATGAATTTATATCGTATGTATTCAATAGATTTAAACGATAAGATATCAAGTCACGTATTTGAAACAATTTTTTAAAATCAGTTTCCAGCAGTCTACACTGACACACGTTGCCACATAGTAATTCTTTGATTTCATCACAAACACGCCAATTATAATAGAAACACTCGTATTGTTGAAATATTTCAGTTTCTAATTGCAGTAGCTGTTGCCACAGTTGCTTCGTTAAATGTACTGCTTTGTAGCTTTTACGATCATATATATCCATGCATCCAATACACGAAATTCTTAAAATAGGTTGAATGTTAGTCTTTCCAAGGGCGATTTGCCTTATTTGCCTTATACCAAAGCCAACCTCGATAATTTTTTTATGATCCCATTCTTCACTGATAAAGAAATTCGTATTTCCTATCATACAAACACATTCTTCTTCTTCTTCTTCTTCTTCTAAACACCGATCTAGCGGATATTCAATAATAGAAGTATCTTCATCATATGATAATAGTGGTTGATTATTGTCTTCTACTTTTTTCCTTTTAGCTTCAGGTTCACCGTTGGCTGTTGTCCATTCAATTTCGATATCGTCGTCATCACAAAATATAGGTAACCGTCTTAGTTTTTGTTTTTCGAGAAACACCCTTATACCTTCGTCTATATTATCGGCGGTAGCACCATTCACACCACACCCAAACATTGTAACTGTTAGAATGTTAGGGCTTTTTACTTGTTTAAAAACCGACGCACGTACCGCCAATTGAACTATTATTTCCGGGGCCCCCAATAATTTGAAAAAACCCACAGATTTGTGCTAGTTTTCCATAAGAACCAATGTTAAATTGAAAGAATGCACCCAAAAGTCACAGTTTCATGCTAACATCAATATAAATCATATACGATTTTCTTAACACATTCACGTTCTAATTTATTTTTTTTAAATTCCCCTCGATAGGTTCGATCACATTGTAATAAAACCAGCTCCACCCGTCTGGGAGTTCTATCTTTGTATGATTATTAAAATCCGGATGTCCATCCAGCGTAACGGTGATACTCATACGATCGCAACCCAACCAAGGAAATAAATGAAGGGGTTATAAGCACAAGGGTCTAAGTGCAAAATTAACATTTAGAGATATTAGGCTTCAAAGTTAGTTCATAATAATTAAATCTGGGTTTATAAATTGCCAAACCCATTATGTTACTTTAATAAGTGAAGCAACAATAATGTATTGTATATATTAATAAATATTGTTTAAACAAAGGTTAACAACTTTTTAAACAAATTATACTTAGACCGTTGTGCATGTAAACATTTATTTACATTTATATGTATTTTGGATAAAAATATAAGATATTATTTTAGCAAAATTCCTTTATTAATCAAAATAACATACAAATATAAAGCAAAATAAAAATGTTGCTGTTCTTGGTATACATAATAATCGACAATTATATTAGTATTCATTCATCATAATCAGATTCCAAAAACAGAACTTCATCGTTAATATCGATATCTTCAGTAGGTTCATCAACGTCACTTGCTGCAGATTTTTCGTTTACTTTTTCCTTTTTACCTTTCTTCGTTGAACTTTTGTGTGGTAAGTCCGTATAGTAGCTGTGATATATTAGTGGAATAAAAGGTAGCAGTTGATTCAAATTCTCCCATTTTGGCCACGGAATTTCTATCGGTTGCTTGTAAAGGTTTTCATTTAGCAAAGAAAGGCTGTATTTTGGACGACCTCGTTGGAAAGTAGCTAGCTTCTCGCTCTGATACGGCGGTAGTTCTTCATTATGGGTGTATTTAAATGAAAATGTAAATAAGTCTTCCGCTTTATATGTAAACCACATAATATCTTTAAATTTTAATGGCTTTCCTTCTTCATCTTTCTTTGGATCTTTCATGATATTTTGAAAATATGAAAAAGAATAAGTCTTCTTTATTCATTTGAAACACTTCAAAATTTCTGGAAGAATTTTTTATAATGAGCTTCCAAAGATCCGGAATAAACACCTGGGGTACTTTCTTCTTACTTTTCTCAATCAAGCCAAAGTCTCTATCGCACTCCATGTAAGTATGGCCTGGTTCAAGAAATTTGTGCATGATTGTTTTGATAGCAGTGCATTGTACTAAATACAAAAACATTTTAGTTATATTTTTATTCTTGTTTTGTCCACTGCATGAGTCGCTGTAAGCTATTATATGCTCAACTGTTGGGGGCAACTCTTTTATAAATTTCAGCAAACAGGAACCAATTTCTTGAGAACCCCTTGAGGCAGTATTTTCACTCCACAAGTACATGGAGGATTTCCCTGTAGTCAAGTTGTGGACACAAAAATTGTATGTCCACAACTCGCGTAAATAAAAAACTTTATTAGTTGTAAGTAGAGGAGTAGGTAAAGCCTTTTGCAAGTCAAAACAAATAACCAGTGTATTGGCATTAGTTTTGCTATATTCAATATCTTTCTTCTTCGCTCGAAGAGCATTTTCAGCTTTTCTCTGATGATGTTCAAGTTTCGTTTTATTTTCCTGAAGGACAATTTCATCTGATGTGTTTTTAATAATATTATTGAAAGTGTCACACTTGTGACATGTATCAGAATGTGGTTCGTGAAATTTCAAATTAAATTCAGTACAGAAAATGCGTCTGTAGTAATGTTCTTTAACAGGTGTTTTGCCATTTTCTTTACATGCTTCAGAGTAGAGCTTATACATTTTCCTTATGTTCAAATCTCCAGAGAGATAACGTGTGTTTGTATTTTGCGATCTTGAGTAGTGACTTTTGTATCTCGGAAATCATTTAATATGATTGATGACAAAATTTCGAGTTTCTGGATTGATTTTATTTTTTGGTTCGTGCCTTCCGCGTTTGTCCGGTTCAACAAAACCTTCATATGAAAGTTTATTGCAAACTATATTGAATCGGCGATTAGTAATATCGAATGTTTTAAAAAAAAAATCTTTACAAACTCGCTGATTTTTTACAGTAATACAAGTAGAATTTTTTTTATTTGCAGTTGTAGTCAATTTTTTTCTAACTGGAGTTGTCTTTTTTATGCATGCAGCTAGAAAAGCTGTTGCAAGTCATAAGATGTAATGTTATAATAATTTTCAAATAGAGATTGTCTCTCTTCTTCAGTTATCTTGTCACAATTATAACGACAGGTATGTTCGTAGATTTTTAACTCACGTTTCCTCTGCATATTTCCCTTTTTTACAGTTATATACTGGTCACCCCTTGTTCTCTTTGCTTTAGCCACATTTCTTTTCCATTTCTGTTGGTTCACCTTCCTTTTCCTGGCCCGCTTCGGTGTAATGTGTTCCCTATTTTGTGAGTCTTCCTTGACCAAGTCATTATCACCACCCACGTGCGAGTTGCTGCTGTCACTACTTATATCTAACAAATTCGGTTCATAAGTAGCATCATCTTCGTCGGTTTGATAAGGATCTTCATGATCGCTGTTGTCAGTGCACTCAGGAACTCCTAGAAAAAATGTCAACATCTAGTAATGAATTTCTAGCAATGGAAGCTTGAACGCTTGTTTTTATCTTAAATTAATTTTTAATTTAAATGAAAGTAATGTTAAATAGCAAGAGCATGAACCAAACTTGATAAACATTTTAGGCAAAATAGTAGAAATTGGAATTTTAGGTTAGGATTTATAAATTACAGAGTTATTGATCGTGAAGATCTAATTTTGTTAAATAAATGCAAAATTATGGAAATTAGTTACATACCGTCTTTGATGTTGTTGTTTCCAGCCATTATAAAACACACATATAACTTTTTAATCTTTATAAAGCACATGCAGTTCGACAATAACTTGACAGAAGAAATAAATGGTTCACTGGCATAATGATCCAAGTGACACTTGGATCGTTTTGGCACTGAAACTTATGCAAAACTTATTCACATAGTATACTGGAGAGTTCATAGATGGCACTGAATGTCACAAAAACACACTTATATATCTATGCAAAAACACTTATATCGTTATGCCACCAAACAAATTATGATTTCATCTTTCATTTCACGTACTTAACTCAATTTGTTAAAAAGTGCACTTAGACCCTTATGCTTATAACCCCTTCAAATGTGAAAATTCGTGGAAATGATTCTTGTAGTAATATTTCTCATATGCTTCCATATTCGGATCACCATCATCACAAGTACAATTCCACGGAATGGGACTAACTTTATGTCTCTGTACACCAACATCAAAACCGATTCCTTCGTCGATTTTACGAGTTTCACAACCTTCTACATTCCTCGACATTTCACAGTCACTAACATGCTCATCTACCGAGTTCGATGTAAAGTACATTTTTCTTTACATGCTGAAATACTACAGCTCTATGTATACACACACACACGTACCGCCAATTGAACTATTACTTCCGGGGCCCCCAATAATTCGAAAAAACTCACAGATTTGTGCTAGTTTTCCATAAGAATCAATGTTAAATTGAAAGAATGCACCCAAAAGTCGCAGTTTCATAGCATTTCTATTTTTTTAAAGACATTAGATTTGAGACTAGATTATATAGTTGTTGTAAAATACCTTCGTGCGGACAATTCAAACTGAAAATATCGAGATTCTTTTTACCGGCTTGTACTAGCGTACCTGAAAATTCATTGTATTCATAAAAATTCTTTTTATTAAAGAAGTATGTGTCCGTTCGTATATCGAAAAACCGATGTAAAGTCCACCGATACACCGGGGAAATCTTTAATTGTCGAACCGCATTTCGAATATTTAAATGTACATACATTCATTCAATTCCATGTATAAATTGTGTTCATAAAAAATATATGTACGACCGGTGTACGTATTAACAACGCCGTTTATCTTTAGTATCTTATTTTGTCCTAAAACCGTATTTATTTTTGGGTACCCGGCTGTGAGTTGGAACGAGGGGACTTCTATTACATAAATATAATTGTCTATGAAAAATACTATCTCCCCATTTGGCCGTTGATAAACCGCATCGATTTCGGTAAAATTTTTCGGTAAAAACGTTAACCAATCAGTTATCAGTAAAGGTTCGTGATATGTCTTTTCACCTAAATGTATTACCCATACGTACTTGCCATAAAATACATAAAGCTCTTGGTTAACTATGAGAAATTTATCAACTGTTTTAGTTAGTGCACAGAGATCGGGTTTTTTTTCGGCTTGTTTTACCGGACTGTGCATTTATATGTATTTCAGCTGTTTTCTTCACAGAATTCGGAAAATATGCGTGAGCCAATATACCACTCTCAAAATCAAACGGGCACCTTTTATTATCGACCGCTGTATATAGGTGATATTTATCTCTCATAGAAATTGCTATCATAGCATTTCCTCAACACCGCATCTGGGCTTCCTCATTAACTCTAGAGCTTCCGTGCTAATGGTGTTCGATACAGGTAGATTATAATATGATTGAAATCTGTTTAAAGCAAATATAAAATCGCTCGAATTTACAACTAAATCTATTGACGTTAAACCATGATCACTTTCGCTCGATTTCAAAAACCCGAAATTTTGCAGGTATTTTACAACTTCGCATGTTGAATTCTGCTCGCTAACTGCATCAGCTACTACTACTAGAAATAAAACAAACATTTGATACATTTTGTGTGTTTAATACAAAGTATCGATACATACTAACAACATTTTATAATACAACAGTAAATATAGTATGCTACGAAGACTGTTCTTCCTCCATTTCTATAAATTTGTACACTTCGTCCAACTGGTTGCCTAGTCCGAGACCCTCCATCAGGTTTATAAACCGTCTTTTTCCTATTGCGTTGTTTAAAAATAATTCACACACAGCTGCACCATTTTTATACAATTTCTGTCTCGTATAGAGCTCGTCGTCGCTAAATCCACAAAACCCCATTCCATACACAGCTTCATGGCCGGCATCGAATGCTAAGTCCTCACACAAACCTTGAAGATTTTGTATAGCGCTGCGCACATCTGTTGGTATAGCTCGAGCGGCTTCAGAGTAGCACATCCACATCTTACCGCTGTTTGTGTTCAAGTAATGACATAATAAACCGTTCAAATTGGCCATGTTACATTTTACAGTAAACTATTTAACCGCTAGATGGCACATCATGTACAGTTCGAAGGCTTATCAGTTCTTGCGGTTACTCGCGCTCGCTAAGTCCTTATCAGCTCTTGCGGTTTCTTATCAGCTTATCGCTTCGTGCTCATTTCTGTAATAATAATATATTTCCGAAAGGGCTGAAAACAGCTTCAGGCCCCCGCCCCCGGCCCCAGCCCCCGGCTTCAAGCCCCCGGCCCCCGCCCCGGTTCCCGCACCCCGGCTCCCACCCTCGATGTCTGCGCAGGCGCCCCCTTCCCCCACCACACACCTGCGCGCGAACTTGAATTTCCCGCAGACTGCGCAGAATTTGAATTTCCCGCCAAACTGACGTCACTTCCTGTCGCCGTAGTCACATTGGTTATCTACTACTGAAAAATCACAAGAGTACACCATACTTCCGGTTATGCGATTTTCTTCAAAAGCTTGCTGTCGCATCTAGATAGTACACAAAACTAATATATGAAGTTTCAACGCCATACCTCTTTTCGTTTTTAAGATATTTTGTTCACAGACCGACACACACACACACGCCCACACAATTTCGAATTTTTAGGGTGAATCCAATACTTCCTTTATTGCAAAAGTAAGTAAAATCACTATGGCTGTACCTTACACTTTAGTGTGTTGATCTAGTAACCTTAGTCCCGGAACTGTCTTAGCGTCATCTTGCATGAGCGTGAACTAAAACCACTGAAACGACACGTAGGTTTGACCATTGCCAAGCGCGCGCAAATTTATATTCGCACAAAACGCACACCGCTACATCACCCTCTTCCCAGTGACGTAAATAGTAATGGATTCGTGAATTTAAAACGGCCGGGGGAGTGATGGTGCGGCCTTATATTGAGTTGAGGGTACCATTATAGTTATTTAGCCCCGACAACGTGAGACGAATTTCCTAATTGTTTAAACAAATAATTACACTGGTCAACACAGTTTGGTTTTCTTATACATCAAGTTTATGTCTTTTATCATGCTAATTCTGAATATGATTTCAAATTTGCTCCATCACGTAAGAATTTTGAAATGTACATCATGCACATTTATAACAAGGCACAATATTTGACCCTAAGACTATCGGAGGAAGAGATCGTTCAGCACCTGTCAAGACACCTTTAGGCTGAGAGTACAAGAGCTGTGACCGTGCAGAACGTCAAACCGTTAAAAGGCTTTCTGGAGATTGTACGAAATTATGACTTGGAAATATTTAACGAGCCAGAGGCCCGGAACAACAAGCAAGAATATAAAAATTTTAGTAAAAGAAAATTGAGTGAAACTTTCGGAAAACTTTAGGCAAAATAAAAATAATTTCCACAATTATAACAGACAGAGGGTCGCAACTACAATAATCATAACTATAGCAGGAATTATAAACAAAGAAGAAACTACAACAATAATTGAACCAGAATCGCCAGAATGTTAACAGGGGGGATAACAGAAAAGATTACGAGGATTTAATAGAAGAAAAAAACAAGAAAAGGTGCCAAAAATGGACCAGAATCAAAACCAGAGTTGACCTTACAACGATACATTTTTCGTCGAAAGAAACGACAACAATAACGACGACTTGAGACAACGAAGGTGCAAGTGATAAAAAAACCTCGATTTTTGTAAATATCAATCAGAGCGCCAACTTTGCCATCACCTACGACAAAACGAGAAAATACTTATTGGAAAAACGGGAAAACAAAATTACAAATTCATATTTACCTCTTATTAAATTGCAATTTTTGGGTCAAGAATATTATGCGCTAGTAGATAGTGGAGCGATGGCTGCATTAGTTAAAGAAGAAGTACTAATTAATCAACAAAACGTTTTACAAAGCAACATAGTTAAAGTAAATAAAATCGATGTATTATCTGCAACAAGAAGAAAGATCTCTACAACAAATAAAATGTTATGCATAAATATCAGAATAGATAAGAGTGAATATGATGTCCGATTTTTCATAGTTTCCGCTTTAAATGTGGATTTCGTTATAGGGGTCGATATAATTTAGCAAATGGGAATAAAAATTGATGGGATGCAAAGAAGCATTCAGATAAATAATGTAATTAAGCCTTGGTTGAATTCCGAGTGTGGCAATTAAGAGCATAAAAATTGTTGCCTAGCTAATATAAAAGCAGGAGACGAAAATTGTTGCCTAGCCAAGAGTGCAGGAGACGATATAATATTCAAAAGGAAAAATATACAGGATGGTATAGTGATAAATAAAATTGTACCGTCATAAATGGATTGCTGGATGATGAACAGATAGAGGGTGATTATTTGTAATATAAAAGCAGAATTATGGAAATTATAATGAAAACTATTGAGATAATAAATCAGAAAACAGGACAAGTAACAAAGTACTGTCACAGACTTGTAGATGAGACAATGGGCTTTAAAATTAAAACTTATCTAATTCTGTTTGCACAGTGCGAAAAAGTAAAACATGAGTTACAAAAGAAGCTCGATGATGGTGTAATAGAACACTCTAAAACAAACTTCGTTACTCCAATGGTGTTAGCGAAGGAAGGTGGTGGTACTCTTAGGTCATGTCCCGATGCTCATAGGATAAATCAAATTACTAAATCCCAATATGAGAGTCCGCAAACGATCGATGCCTTATTAAGTCAAATATGGGATAAGGTTTTAACGAAATTAGATTTCAAGAATTCATTTTGGCTTATTCCATTACACGAGGAATCGAGAAAATACATATACAGGGTTTGTGTAGAAGGGGAAATTTTCCAATTCGAAGTAATCCCATTTGGTTTGACAACGTCATATGCAGTCTTAGTAAGAGCTATGCAGCAAATTTGAAATAAATATGATGAGTTCTGCGTGCATTACATAGACAATATTTTGGTTTTTTCAAAAGACGTGGAACAACATTTGTTACATTTAGAGTTAGTTATAGGAACTTTAAACAAGAATGGTTTGAAATTGAATTTAACCAAGTGCGAATCTATGAAACCGAATGTAAGCTATTTAGGCTACGAAATTAGGAACAATGGGGTCACAATTAACGATAAACGCATAGAAAAAATAAAAACTTACCTCATCCCAAGAATCTCAAATCTTTGAGGGATTTACTTGGCCTGCTTAATTATTACAAAAAACTTATAGCAAATTATTCTGAATTAACGTTTCCCTTAGTTGAGCTATTAAGAAAGGACAGTAAGTAGATTTGGAATGACCAGAGAAAGAGTGAACAGAATTGCCTGAGAGGCTGGTTCAGGATTCCGTTACTTTGCGCTGATTCTATCCGTCAAGCACGTAAACAAGACTGTGTTTACGTTTTAAACCAATGTAGTCAATGGTACTTGAACGGACGACAGTAGAAACCACTTCTGAGATGCAGCCTCACATCTCGACAGTATTATGGCTTGGTATAGGAGTGGCGACGTAGTGAATGAATCAAACATTAAATGCAGATTGCTTTTTGTTATGAAAATAAACTAGTATTTATACAAAACTAAAATGCTTAACGCAGTAACAATATCAAAGTTCATATATACAGTTTACTAGGACAGAGTGTTTAAATTACAAAACAGCAGATAAGCAATTGTGCAGTTTTTATTTCCTGCTAGAGCGAAGGTCGCCCGTTGAACTTACTACTGTAGGTCGGTATTGTGCATGGAGTGCAGATTTGCATTTTTCCTGGTCTTTAATTCGTCTGATTGCGTAATAACACTGGCTTTTAAATTATGAATAATGTTTCGTAAATTTGGACTGAAATATATATTTTTAATCTAATTTAAACATATTAAATTTAGTAATTATGAGGCAAAGCTGGTGATTGCAACATTAAATTTTTCTTGCTAATAAATGGGAATTGCATTTAAAAACGTGCAACTGGATTTCGTAAATTTTAGAAAACAAAATTTATGTGTGTTTAAATCAAGTTTAAACAGAAATCGAGAGAGAGAGAGAGAGAGAAAGAGAGCATTCAACAATTTGAAACAAACATTTCATGAAGGGTTACTGCTCAAATACCCCAATTTCAAAGAAAGCTTTGTCAGAATTGGCCATTGCTGCAGATTTAATACAAGATCAAGTCCCGATTTGCTTTATCTCACGGATTTTAAAGGAATATGAAACAAGATACACAATCCCTGAGAAGGAGATGTTGGCAATTATCTTTGCGATTAACAAATTAAAATTCTATTTAACCGGAAACAAATTTTATATAGAAACCGACAATAAAGCAATATCGTTCCTCAAAAATAAAACATTCCACAACGACAGATTGTACAGATGGGGGTTGTATTTACAACAATATGATTTCGAAATCAGACACAGACCAGGAAACATGAATGTGGTAGCCAACTCTTTAAGCAGGAAGGATATAGCAAGCAATTGAAAACCGAAACAATTAGTAATTGGGATAGAGAAAATTTATCAACGAGGGAGATTTTCAAAAGAAGATTTGTTAAGCAAACAAGAAATTCAACAAGTAAGAAATTTAGTTCAAGAAAGTCCAGATCAAGAATATAAAGGTTATAAAATCGCAAAAGATTTATTGGTAAAATTATTGAGTGGGAAAGTATTATTAGTATTGTGCAAGATGCTATCAACGTTATAAAGGAAATACATCACACATTAGGTCACTGTGGGGGAAGAAAAACATGGTTAATGTTTCGAGGGTGTTTTTATACGAAGAAGAATACCAAATTAATTAAACACTTCACAAATTGTTGCAAAGTTTGTCAGTTTGCAAAAGAAACAATCATATAAGCCAAAATTTAATCAAAAGCATAAGAGTCAACGAACCTTTGGAATTAGTTACCATTGACTATTTAGGAAATATAGTACCAGGACAACCCCCCTGTGGGTTGGGGTTAGAATAGACTCACAGTATCCCTGCTTGTCGTAAGAGACAACTAAAAGAGTTGGGCATGGGCCTAACTAACCCCATGGGCGTAAAACCCTTTCCCATAACAAACAGACCAGTTACGAAACCCCAAACTTCGCCTCGGAATGGACGGACTTATATACGACCACTTAAGTAAAGACAACGGCTACGATGGAAGGAAACAGACATATACATAGGAACCTGGAATGTACGTAGTGCCTATCAGGTGGAAGCCCTACAAACAATAACAAATGAAATGATTACGTATAAAATCAACATAATGGCAGTTCAAGAAACAAACTGGCCTGGAAGCGGAATAAAGGATTGGAACAACTTTAGACTTTTTAAAAGCGGCAATGCGACGGGACGACATGTATTAGGAACTGCTTTCATACTAAAAAAAATTAAGTGATCTGGTGATCGATTTCCAACAGGTTAATGAAAGAATGTGTTGAATCAGAATCAAGATAAAAAAAATTAACTTAACAATAGTGAACACCCATGCCCCTATTGAAGAAGAAAGCGAGGATGAAAAGGAGAATTTCTATGATCTTATGGAACAACAGGTAGATAAATTTCCTAAACATGATGTACTGATGGTTATTGGAGATCTCAGTGCCAAGGTGGGTCGTGAGGAAATATATAGAGCAACTACAAGGAAATACAGCCCACATAACGAATGCAATGGCAACGGGGAAAGATTGGTAAATTTTGCCACATCAAAAGAACTGAGAATAGTAAGTACATGTTTTCCACATAAGCCTACACATCAAGTGACATGGATGTCACCGGATGGTAGAACGGAGAATGAAATTGACCATGTACTAATTAATGCAAGATTTTTTACAAGTATTCTTGATGTGAGAAGTTACAGAGGCGCGGAATGTAACTCTGACCACTATCTGGTTAAAACTAAGCTTAGAGAGAGATTATATAACACGAAAATTCCATCCAAAGAAGTATTTAGAAAATGGGACATATCTAAGCTGGAATAAGAACAAACAGCAAACACCTTTCAAGAACATGTAACTAAAAATTGAGTGAAGTAAAGATGCAAGAGAACAAAACAGTAGACAAATGCTGGACAAAGATAAAGGAAGCTATTTTAGAAAAAACAGAAGAAGTAATAGGAAGGAAAAAGAGAACTGGAAGGAGTGACTGGTTCGACGATCAGTGTAAAAGTGCACTAGAACCACAAAAAGAGAAGCGGCGAAGATTTCTGGAAAGACCAACAAGAGAACGGAGGGAGGAATATAAAGAAGCGAGAATGGAAACAAAAAGAATATGTAAGAAGAAAACGCGAGAAGAGAATAATAAGATTCTCGAGATATAAAAAATCTCCACCAAAGTAAAAAATTAGGGAATGCTACCACACCATAAAGAAAGTAAGAGGGGTATATCAAACAAGGACGACGGTAATCAAAGATAAAGAAGGAAAACTGTTATGTGATGAGCAGAAAATTTTAAAAAGATGGAAAGAATATTTCTCAGACCACTTAAACAAACAACACGAACACCTAATAAATGATGCAGAAGAAGAATCTCCCGGAGATCCAGAAGAAGAGGAAGTAGATGTAAATGAGCCCACAGTAGAGAAAACTATAAAAGCAATTAAAAAATTGCGTAATAATAAAGCTATTAGACCAGACATAATAACTGCTGAATTATTGAAAAAGGGAGGGAAAGTGCTACACGAACAAATCCATGAACTCATCAAAAAGATATGGAATGAAGAAAGTTTGCCGCTAGATTGGAAAGTCAGTACGATGTGCCCTATATACAAAAACGGTGACAAGTTAGATTGTTGCAACTACCGATATATCAGTGTACTCAATGTAGTATATAAAATCTTGGCTACATTAATACATGATAGACTAGAAGCTTTTTATGAAAAAAATAGTGGGTCAAAATCAAACAGCATTTAGAAAAAGCAAATCTACTCTAGATCAGATAGTCATACTAAAACAACTACTGGAGAAGACGTAGGAATTTACACATTTTCGTGGACTTTAAACAAGCCTACGATAACTTAAACAGGAACAAACTTTATAACATACTAAAAGAATTTAGGATTCCAGGGAAATTAATTAGAATGATCAAATGTACACTGGATGAAACACTAACCCAGGTTAAGATACAAAGTAAAACCACGGAAACAGTAGAAACTAAAACTGGACTCAGGCAAGGAGATAGTCTCTCTCCTGTACTATTTAATATAGCTTTAGAGAAAGTAATCCGAAGTATTGGCGTCGATCCCAATGGGACAATCTATAATAAATCCAAGTAATTACTGATATATGCAGATGACATCAACATAATAGGCAGGTCTATTCTCAACGCCAAAGATGTTTTTATAGAGCTAGAGAGACATGAGAAAGAAATAGATTTGGAAATTAACGAAGATCAAGCGAAAGTGATGGCAGTGACCAAATCCCAACCACGAATACGACAAAACTTAACATTAAATGATTATAACCTGGAATTGGTAAACAGTTTCACGTATCTAGGGGTGACAGTTACAAGAGACAACGACGAAACAACAACGCAAGAATACAAAGCGCAAATAGAGCACAATATTCAGTAAACAAAATTTTGATCGACAAAAACATAAATCAAAACACCAAGTTGGTGATATACAAAACACTTGTGAGACCAGTAATTACATGTGGTAGTGAAACATGGACAGTTACACAGAAGAACGAAGAAAGACTGGGTATATTTGAAAGAAAAGTTGTTACGGTATTAAATTGGTCCTACGACACTCACGGATGAGCGAGTATCGCATGCTAAACAAATCCGGGGAATGGACACGCTCACCCTGAGGAACGTCAAGAACAGGCCTCGGCACAAATACGCTCAGGGAGATGAGCGTGGTTCAAAACGGTACACCACAGGGCAAGCGTGTCTATAAGTATATAGAGTGTTGCTAAAGAAATGGGCGACACAAGATCCAAATCCGGGTACCCACGTTCAACTGGACCTTGAGGCTCAAACGGAGCGAAAAATACTCAAATAACTATTTATGGAAGCCACAGTGCAGCGACAGACACAACGACCTACCTGGAATTCTCACCTGCCACGTCCGGGCCTCACCTTACAATGGTCGTAACACAGTGTCACAGTCACCCTGTAAACAAACATGCACAAAACAACAAAGAAAAAGAATAAGACGGTACGGTTAATACATCTATTTGGCTATTCCAAGTGACCTACGAAACATCATACAAAAATACAGGTATATTCGGCATGTATGCCAGCTCGTAGAATGGCTTATAGGGTACGCCCAGCTGGGAAGCGCTTTAACTAAAGGTTGCGGCTCATAGCTGAGCCGAACAACAAATCCAAGACGAATGAGGTTAAACGTCGGCTTAGGCCTCAACAGGCGTGACGCGCGAGTGTAAAACCTGAACTTGAGTTTTAGTTACCAGAATGCCCTGACTTACAGTGAAACATTTGAGAATAGCAATCGCTACCTTTGTGCCAGGGTGTACCGTTCGTTATTTAAGCGTCAAGCGCAAACTTGAAAAGAGTTCATTTACAAAACCGAGCCGCCTTGCAGCACTGAATGCTAGGACACGAACGTGAAATGTTGTATTTACGTGTACTCTACATGAATTATACGAAAAACGCAGTCTTGCAAAGCTAATTTACACAACACAGTTATCTTCCAATATAGAGTGTTAGAACACAACGTTAGATTTTATTCGGAGTGTACTGGGCACTAGTACTTAATTTACAGAAGCAACACTGTCTTGCAGCACAGAATGTTAAAACACAACGTTAGATTTTATTCAGAGTGTACTCTGCATTAGTATTGTGTCGAGCGCAAACTTGAATGACTAATTTACAGAAACAAAGCTGTCTGGCAGCACATAATGTTAGAACACAACGTTAAATTTTATTCAGAGTGTACTCTGCATTAGTATTGTGTCGAACGCAAACTTGAATGATTAATTTACAGAAACAAAGCTGTCTGGAAGCACAGAATGTTAGAACACAACGTTAGATTTTATTCATAATGTACTCTGCACTAGTTATGCGTCGAGCGTAAACTCAAAAGGTTAATTTACCTAAACATAAGGGCGAAATAGTTGATTGCACAATTTTTACCTTATTAGCGAGCTCGGCCTGCAGTCGGCGATGGATTGGAAGCAGTGTCGGTATGTCGCTTCGCACCTGTGTGTGTGACAGAGCCGAAAGGATACCTCCAGAGTCCTCCTTCAAAGAGTGAACTGTGAACAGGCCCCCTTGGCCATTATACAGATACTAGCGTAGCCGTTGAATAGAGTAACTTCAGGAAAGGAATCCCGCCTTACAGACGACGGCGATCAAGGGCTTTGACAAGCCTACATATGTACTGAATCCCACAACGACTGGCAAACGGACTGGCCTAATACCACGGCACGAGTACCCACCAACCTAACCAAGCAGCGTCTGCCTCGCAACTGCCAAAAACACACCGCCCTCGCACCCAAACGGGCGGGAGGCGGAAAAACAGCACGTTATGACAACTTCTCTAGTTCGTGGCTTGGGCTCGACTGCCTCGATACTAACCCACGCCAAGCGGAACTTCGCGCGAAAATAATGCGCCGTCACGCCACAATGAGTGGCCAATCGTAAGGCAGGGAATCCGCCCGGAGACGACAAGCCGTCTCGGAGCGACAGGGATCGATAGATGCTTTCTCACTTGCTCTCGTTGAGTAAATTTTTAAATAAGTCGGAACTGAACGCTCTTGCATGCGATGAAATCAACAGCTGCGTAAAACAACGATGCGATGCGTGTACAAAAGTTATGAATTAGAAACAGCGATATCAGGAGTGTACAAAGTTTGCGAATGGCTATGCTTGATGCTAAATGTTGCAGTATTATGCCACAGACTATGGTTAGAATAGACTGGAAATACAGGCGAACTCGCCAATTATGTACCAAGACTGTTTTAAAGGTTTGTGTAGCTGATTAAATCACTGAGAAATTTAAAATGGCCTGACATAGTCTTGCGAAGAATTTTTACACCCATAAAGAAGGGAGATGAATGGAGAAAAAGATGGAACCACGAGTTATACAGAGATTTTAAAGAGGATCTAGTAACACATATAAATTTAGGAAGGCTAAGATGGGCAGGATATGTGCAGAGGATGGATAAAATGCCATTGCTAGAAGGATAGAAGGCCAAATCCTGGAAGGCAAACGTGAAAGAGGACAACCACGAAAAAGGTGGAGCAGGACGGTGACAGAAAACGCAACAAAGACCTTACGAATTAAAAATTGGAGGAAATGTGCGGAAGATAGAAAGAAGTAACGAATAAAACTAGGGGAGGCAAGGGCCCGATATGGGCTGTAAGCGCCGCTGCTATTGTGATGAGTACCAGGACAATATGGGTACAGACACATTTTAATTATGGTGGACGTATTTTCGAAGTACATTAAATTATATCAGGCTAAAAACAGCAACACAAAACATGTGATAAGATCCGTAGCAAAATTCCAACAAGTAGGCAAATCAAAGAAGATATTGGCCGACAATGAAAGGTATTTTAAGAATGCCAGATTAATTAACAATTTAGAGCAGAAGGGAATTAAAACGTATTTCAGTAGTATCCGACATCCTCAATCTAATGTGGCAGAACGTTACATAAAAGAAACGATTAAATACTTGAGAATAATGACCCACGAACATCAAAACAGGTGGGTTCAATACCTACCGAAAGTAGAAGAGTTTATCAATAACGCAAGTCTGCGACCAAATTTTTTTCTTTAAAATAATGGGTGATTCTTATGTATCTTGGTGCGCTGAGTTCGGAAATGCCCTCAGTTTTTTTCCCAGCACGTAAGCATTTTCCGCAAAATGCATTTTTCTGCGGGATTGCCTACCTTAAGGCGTATATTTATGAATATGCCGAAAAAAGTTGTTTTTCCTATTCGGCTTCATAGTTTTATATTAGAAACTATGAAATATGATAAAAATTAGTATATTTAACAGTATTAGTCAGCGTATGAATCATGGAAACCCATTACCTTAATAGTATGCAATTAAGGTTTATCGCTTTTCTTCGGTGTTTTCAGATTCCAATGTTACTGTAATAAATGTTTTTGTTATTAAAGGTACATAAATAAATAGGAGAAATTCTTTCTGGTAATTAGCGTAATTGTGGTGAACATTATTGACAAATGAAACCTGGATTTTCCCATTGCCCTATACCGGGTGCTGACTTGGGCGACGCACCATAGGAATTTGCATAGTAAATTCTTTATGTTCAATTATTTGCTCCCCTAATTATTTTAGTGTTAAAGTGTAAATACATTTTTTGTAGAGAAAAAAATACTGCATCCATTCATACTGTTGCTAACAATTTTTCATTTTCCGGAACCGAAGGAATGCTAAAAACAAACTAGCCAATACCAACGCAAATGCGTGCGGAGCGACAGTATGTGCTGTTTGTTTGTAATAATTCATTATTAATTATGTTCTGCTTAATGTCTCTAAGGTACCTAGACCTTGTCCATAACAAAAATCGTTTTATGAGTATGGTGGACGTTCGTTAAGTAAGCTCCTTGTTTATTGTAAAATAACCGTATCGGCAAATTTCAAACAGTAAAACCATTAATAGACTGATTTATTTTAAGTTTAAGACTACAGGCAGGTTATTAAATAATTGTAGGTGCAATAATGAGATTCAGAACTTACAACAAAACGAAAAACCACAAAACGTTCAATCTTTTGACGGCAGTGACTGGATGATCGGCCCGCACGCACTTGCGTTGGCATTGGCTTGTTTCAATAATTCCATGGCATCACTGATTTTTGAAAAAATGCTAGTTTGATTTTTTGCATTCCTTCGGTTTTGAAAAATGACAAGTTGTTAGCAACTGTATGAATAGATGCAGTATTTTTTTACCTACAAAAAATGTATTTACACTTTAGCTCTAAAATAATTAGGGGAGCAAATAATTGAACATAAAGAATTTACTATGCAAATTCCTATGGTGCGTCGCGCAAGTCAGCACCCGGTATATACCCCTCGTAGTCCTTCGATTTGTTCATTTCAATTTAAATATTCTTAAAGTGTCTTTCAAAATGTTTTCAAGAGCTTGTGTTAATAATCCTGATAGTTTCTGTTACATTTGTGGCAAACTTGTATTAAAAAAACAAGCTCGAAGTATTACGGAGTTTATTAAAAAAGTGTACTTTGCCTATTTTGTTGTGAAGATCGGAGATCAAGAAAAATCTTGGGCCCCTCATGGAGTGTGTTCAGGCTGTGTTGAAGGACTTCGCATGTGGTCTAAAGGAAAGGTGAAATCTTTTCGTTTTGGGGTGCCTATGATTTGGAGAGAGCCGAGAAACCACGGCGATGACTGCTACTTTAGTTCTTGCAACATACAAGGGTACAATGCCAAAAATAAAAAAGATATATGTTACCCAAACATGCAATCTGCACTTCGCCCTGTGCCTCATGGACCCGGTATTCCAGTACCAGTGCCCCCACACAATTTTGACGATTTGCCAGAGTCATCAGAGAGCGAGTCAGATCAGTTGGATGATGAGTTTCAAGTCGAAGACTGTGGACCCCAACAGTTTTCACAAGAAGAATTAAACGACCTCGTTCGTGATTTAGGGCTTTCTAAAGAGTCTGCTGAATTACTGGGCTCTAGACTTCAAGAAAAGAACTTGTTGAGATCTGGAACTTCATTCTCTTGGTACAGAAGCAGAGAAAAACAATTTGAATCAAATTTTTCTCAAGATGGCGAACTTGTATATTGTTCTGATGTTCCCAAGTTGATGTCAATGTTTAACATTCAACATGTGTCAGATGAATGGAGGCTTTTTATTGACTCGTCAAAAAGAAGTTTAAAAGCAGTTTTGCTACACAATGGCAATAAATACGCTTCTGTACCCGTGGGGCACTCTGTGCATCTAAAAGAAAAGTATGACAACATGGCTTTTATCCTTGATAAATTGAAATATAAGGAGTTTGGATGGCCTATCTGTGGTGATCTCAAAGTCATCTCTATGGTGCTTGGACAACAAGGTGGCTATACGAAATTCCCCTGTTTCCTATGTGAGTGGGATAGCCGGGCAAAAGCACAGCACTGGAGCCAAAAAGTGTGGCCAACGAGAACTTTGAAGGTTGGAGAAAAAATGTTCACTTTGAGTCTTTGGTTGATCCCAAAAAAGTGGTTTTACCCCCACTTCACATCAAGCATCAAGCAGTTTGTCAAGGCATTGCCAAAAGATGGCGAAACGTTCAAATACCTTGAAAAGAAATTCCCGGGACTGTCTGAGGCAAAGTTAAAGGAGGGTGTTTTTGTTGGCCCGGACATTCGGAAACTAATGAAAGACAGTTTGAAAAGGTGATGAAAAAAGCTGAGAAAGAGGCGTGGATATCATTTAAAGAAGTTGTGACTAAGTTTTTGGGGAACAATAAGGACCCGGATTATGAAGAAATTGTAAATAAAATGTTGAAATGTTTTAAAACCTTGGGGTGCTCCATGAGCTTGAAACTTCACTTTTTGAACTCCCATTTGAGTTATTTCCCAGAAAACCTTGGTGCCGTAAGTGAAGAGCAGGGCGAGAGGTTCCACCAAGACATCAAAGAAATGGAACGGAGGTACCAAGGACGATGGGATGTGAATATGGTGGGAGACTACTGTTGGATGCTTCATAGAGAACTTCCAGACATCCCACACAAACGGAAAAGCTCAAAACGGAGTTTTGGGGGAAAAAGATGTAGATATTATAAATAATTATAAATCCTTATTGTATATACTACATATTATTTTTATCAAATTGTATTTAAAAATGTAAATAAACCACTAGTAATATATATTTTTTTTATTTCAAAATGCATTTTTACCTATATGTACTGCGGGTTTTGCATAACTTTCTTTTTCATTTTGCGGAAAATCCCTACGTGCTGGTTGTTATATTGGGTAGATTATAATCTACCCAATATCGAATCCAGTAACGTTACGCAAGAACATCATACCTGCGAGACCATGGAGAAGGGAAGAAAATGCAACAGAAATAGTAGAATTGATGGAAAAGATTAGGCAGCGAGTAAAAAATATCCAAGATAGATATGAGGGCAAGCAAAACAAGAAAGTCAAGAAGAGAACGCATTTCACAATAGGAGATCTCGTGATTATAAAGAAGCTGAGGGTGGCCAACAAAAGAGAGAAAATGTGTGCGAAATTTCTAAACGCTTATGAAGGACCATAAAGGATAAATCAGATCTTACGTCATGGAAACACTTATGAATTAATAAATGAGCACGACAATAAAATCGGAGGACGTTTTCATGTCTCAGCAATTTATCCCTACATAACTAATTATGCTTAGGTTAATTAGTTAACAAATATTGGGACCATGTTGTTTACGATAATTTTGAATAGGGTAATTAGTTAGATAGTTAATGTTAGAGTTTTTGATAGAATTTAAAGTTTTAATGGCGTTTAAGTGCCAGATCGGGCTAATTAAAAGAGAGATTGAAATCATGAAATTAAATTTGTGATAATTAAAATGATAAAACGAAATATGCAAACAATTAACATTCTCAAAAATTGGGGGAAATGTATATAATAGTTTACTACCCACAGGAATTCTTATTGCCTAATTAACACGAAAATGAATAACTTCGTAATGAGCACAGAATTAAATATTTTATTTATTGCAAGATAGTCAGTATTTTACACAAATAAATGCACTTGATATGAACAGCAGTAACTATAATTTGAGAAAGGTTGGCATTAGATAAGGCGGAATTCTAAAGGGTTACGAATTTCCAGAGAAGCAATCCGCCACACCACCCCATCCAGTTAGTCCATATTCTAAGATTGATTGTGTTAGGGCATAATAAACTGTTCTCAATGCATCAATCTTCATGTTATTTGTAAGCATTTTCAATTTATATATCGTTTTCCTGATTCTTATTATTAATTGTTCAATTTGAACATTCCATTTTAGATTAGAATCAATGTGGATTCCCAGGTATTTAATGTTTTTAGTCGACTCAATCTTAAGCTTGCAACTGCAATTTCTTTTATTTATTTTCAGACAATTTAAGGTGTGTATGCTAATATCTATAAATTCCGGAATATGTGATTGTGCCAAAGAAAACTGAATAATTTCTTTTTTATAAATTAAGTGATAAAGAGTCTGTTTGATTCACACAGAAGCGTGCATCAAAACCTTTTTGCTTATAATTATTCATGTAATTCAAGTCATAACTGTTCTATCTCATTCAAAGGTCGTGGTAAAGTCAAATTTGCATCTTGCCGTATTTGTTTGCCTCTGTTAATATTGGAAAGGAATTTGTAATCTTCCCTTAATGGCTTTTAAGCGGATGGATACACTTTCTAATAGGACTTAAGCCGACTTAGCGTATTTGGGTCTCATGTGTTTATGGATTTCGTTCAATACAATGCCTCATTGAGAGAGCTTAGCATTAAGATTTCTTAAAATAAGCATTTATTCCTAAACAACGTGCGACGCTCCGATTGGCTACGCAGGATCGCCTCAGCCAATAGTGTTTGAGCCTTCCCCTCCTTGTTGAATTTGCGAGTTCAGCTCATTGTCAATTCAGCTTCAGTTAGATTCAGAATTTCGAGTAAGCAAGTTCAGCTATGCTTTGTGCTGGTTTGCGGTCGGTCTAGCTCCCTGGTAAAGACGTTTCCAGGTTGTTTTGTGTGACGGTTACGCGCAATTCGCTATTTTCGCGTAGCCAATCTAAGCGTGTCACAACAGTTGAAGCTATCGTAAAAAACCATCGGTCCATCAGTGACGTTTGTAATCATTGTTACTCAATATACTCGTGTTTGTTAAGTCTTGTTTCACTCCAACAAATGACTGAACCCAAGTCAAGGGTTATTAAGTGGCAGTTCCCGGCAATCCCATTGAACCGGAATTCGCAGCGGATTAACTGGGGGCCCCATTTGTGGAAGCCTCTTTTCAAGTTAATCATACAAAAATCATTGGTCCTTCGAGCCGGATGTGGAAAAAGCTAAAAAACGCGAGTGTACAAGTTTCCAGTAGCTGGTGGATGCAATTGCTCCAACATCATTTCGTCGGAGAGCGTCAAGAAGCTTCGCCAACACCAGGAAATTCAACCATCGAGAGCCTACACCGAGTCCAGGTCCCACGTCAAGCGGCAGCGATCGGCAGCGGGTTGGTTTTCTGTTCGTCAAGAAGTTACTACGTTCTCAAATCAAAAGTAAGTCCTTTTCCATTACACCTTCGTTTAGTGTTGTTTTTTGCTTGTCAGTCATGGTGGAAACTCGTTCGACATCAGCGGTCATGTCGGAAACTCGCGCTTTAACCACTCGTTGCAAATTCATAAAAGCCAAAGTAAATCGTTTCAAAACTCTATTTCATAGAATTTCTTCGGCCAGCCCCGTGAAGGCTCACGAGGTCGGCAACTTGTCAAAAGAGTTTAGTTGTTTCCAAAATTTGTTGGATGAGTATGAGAAGTCAATGGAGGGCCTAATGGAGGCCGACGCTGAACACTTTGTTAGGGGCTGGAACGTTTAAAGGATCGAAGGACCAAAATGTTCAGGGTGGAGCTTGTAGTGGACTGTATGAATTTAATTTGGACAGTTGCAGGAATATCTTAGGGGTGCAGGAATTAAAAAGGGGTGCAAACCAACGGTCTCGTGCGGTCTCACACGAGATGATGTACCAAAAAAGACCTGGGGCCGTTGGTCAGCGTGACACAGTGAAACAAAACATCAAACTGTATGTTTATTGACTAGAATATTTTTCTATTTATACATATAAAAATACTGACTTAGCTTACAAAGTTTAATATTTGCCCTAGTTTCAGCTCGCATATGCACTTGCGTATTCAATTTCATAACAAACAAACTTGCAAAGTGCAGAATTGCAGGCTGTTTACCGGTCATTCGAGCACTGATTACATTACTGCTGACGCTTTGTTAAGCATTTTCCGTATGCAATATGTGTTTGTGAAATATTCGCCTAATTAAATTAAAAGGATTAAAATTTATGTTTGGTTCCTAAACACACTTTGATGAACTTTTCAATGAATTCGACTCTTTTATGACTCATTTTAGCGAGATTAGTAGCACAGTCGAGGAATTCTTATCAAAAAATAAGATCAGTCCGGGTATAAAACCGAATCTAAGTCAAAATTCTTTGCAAAGTGGCCCTTCAGGAGAGCTCGCTGGATTAAGATTACCACCCTTAGATTTGCCTTCCTTTTCGGGGAAATTCGAGAATTGGGTTCAATTTCATGACTCCTTTACGTCGCTTATTCATAACAACGCTAATTTGACCAACGTTCAGAAATTTTACTATTTGATTTCTTCCCTTAAGGGAGAAGCTGCTAGTTCAATCTCGTCGTTAAAAGTTACCAACGATAACTATACCATTGCTTGGGACATCCTAGTCAAGCGATTTGAAAATAAGAATCTGATAGTAAAATCAAACATAAATGCGTTATTCAGTTTAGAGAGCGTAAAAAAGGATTCACATTCGTCTGTTCAAAGGCTGCTCGATAGTGTAGTTAGAATTTTGGAAATTTTAAAGGCGTACGGGGAACCCACAGCCGACACCATACTAATACATATCATAGTTTCGAAGCTCAGCTCAGCAATGCAGACTGACTGGGAATTATACAAACATACCGGACAATTTCCTACTTTGCGAGAGTTGTTAGATTTTTTAGAGAGCAAAAGTCACTTATTAGGTTCGCTGGAAGCTGCGAAAATAGGTTCGAGTTTGGGAAATCAAGAATCCGAGCAAAAAAGTCATGCACGCGCTCATGTAGCCAGAGAGCAAGGTAATCACTCTTGTGATTTTTGCAAAAATAGTAATCATTCGATTAGCGCTTGCGAATCATTTTCAAAATTGTCGGTAAACGCTCGTATCGAAGAGGCGCGTCGTTTGAAATTATGCAACAATTGTCTCAAGCCCGGACATTTCGTGGTAAAATGCACATCGTCGAGATGTCGCGTATGCAGAAAAAAGCACCATACTTTACTGTGTTTGCGTCCAAAGCGCGACGCGCACGAAAATACTCCGTCGCCGCGTCCTAGACCGCCAGAAATCAGCAGCGACACACGGGAGGTCGGGGCCGTCGCCCCGAGCGAGGCACCCGTCGCATCCTTTTCAGCAGCTTATAGCCGTCCTGCAATCGCGGCGCCAGCGCAAGTTTTATTGTCCACGGTTAGCGTATTCGTAGAAGGATCCTCCGGGTCATTTTCCCGGGCAAAACCTCTTTTGGACCCCGGATCCCAACTTAACTTAGTTAGCGCCGACTTGTGTCAAAATTTGAAAATTGAGAAACGAGGTAATATTACCTCACTGTCGGGTGTTGGTGCCAAGGCTCTGAACGCTGAATTCAGAGCAAACGTTCGAATCCGCTCCCGCAACGGAAAATACGAGGACATTTTGAGCTGTGTTGTGTTAGACAAAATTACGGACCCTCTGCCGGTCCTTTCTTTCTCGTTGAGGGATTTGAAGATCCCACCAAACATTGTGCTAGCCGATTCAGATTGTAATACACCGGGAAAGATTGATCTTTTATTAGGCGCGAATGTCTTTTGGCAAGTGCTCTATCAGGGACAGGTGAAATTGAGCCCAGAGAAGCCATTCTTAACAAAAACTCTTTTTGGTTGGGTTTTAGGCGGAAACATGAATGTCGAAAATCGAGCGCTCATTCTTTCAAATAGAGTTCATTTAAGTGTAGCCGGCATCGAGCACGGCATTCAGAGATTTTGGGAAATCGAGGGGGCGTACGGTTCATCAGGCCGACTCTCTGCTGATGACAAATTTTGCGAAGACCATTTTCAATCGACTACGAAACGGGCGTCGTCGGAGCCGCGTAAGTTCATCGTGAGCATACCTTTCAGGAAAGATGCTCCATCGCTGGGAGACTCGCGCGGTATAGCGTTAAAGCGTTTCTATTCATTAGAAAACAAATTGTCAAAAAATCCCGAGTTGAAAACCGCGTATTCCGCATTTCTCAAAGAATACGAGTCGCTTGGTCACTTGAGCAAGGTGGACGACGAAGCGAGCCTTCCTCATCCTCGGTTTTATTTGCCACATTTGCCAGTCATAAAGGAGGACAGTTCAACGACCAAACATAGCGTTGTTTTTGACGGCAGTTGTGCGTCCTCCTCCGGAGTATCGCTTAACGACCTTCAACATAAGGGCCCAGTGGTCCAGCAGTCGTTGTTTGCAATTCTTTGTCGCTTTAGGCAATTCAAGTACGTGCTGAAAGCAGATTGCGCCAAAATGTATAGGCAAATCCTCGTGGACCCCTCGCAGACGCAATACCAATTAATTTTATGGCGTGACGACAAAACCTCAGCGGTAAAATGCTTCAAATTATTAACGGTCACCTACGGTACTAAATCAGCCTCGTACCTAGCAACTAGGTGCTTGATACAAATCGCTCAGGAAATCGAAGCATCGCTTCCAGAGGCCTCATTAAGAATTAGCCGGGATTTTTATGTAGATGACCTACTGACTGGTTTTGAAAATAGGGCGGAAGCCATAAAAACGCAATTCGAAATTAGTAGCGCTTTCTCGGGGTACGGGTTTGAATTGTGAAAGTGGGCATCCAACGACAGTGAAGTAGCTAGCGCCATTGGTGTGGATCGCGGCAGCGTAGAGCCCATTTCTTTGACGGAAGACGCCACGGAGAAAACTCTCGGCATTTTTTGGGATACTCGGCGGGACGTGCTAAGTTACAGAGTAAACCCTAGCTGTTGCAAATCAGTTACCAAGCGGACTATACTCTCTAGTATGGCTCAAGTATTCGATCCCTTGGGACTACTTGGTCCAAACGTTCTAACTTTGAAACTTCTCGTGCAACGGCTTTGGCAGTTGAAGTTGTCATGGGACGAAACGGTGCCCATGGAGATGCGCTCCAGATACGACGAACTCCATTCTTCATTACACGCTTTGGGCTCATTGGCAATTCCGAGACGGGTAATTTGCGATGACTTAAATTCGATAGATCTCCACGGATTTGCGGACGCGAGTTCTGTAGCCTATGGGTGCGCCGTGTATATACGTTGCGTTGACGCGCGCGGTAATGTCAACACCAATTTGCTTTGTGCTAAGTCAAGGGTCGCTCCATTAAAAACAATATCCTTGCCTCGTCTGGAGCTTTACGCAGTCTTACTGTTGGCTCGTTTGATTAAAACTATACTCGATTCCTCCGCATTTAAATTTGACCGCGTGTACTATTGGTCGGACTCCACCATAACTCTGCACTGGATAAATAAGGATGCGAGTAATTGGAAGACGTTCGTCGCGACCCGGGTGTCCGAGATTCACGAACTAAGCAATAGGGAAGAATGGTTTCACGTGCGTACAAATTGCAACCCGTCCGATATAATTAGCAGGGGAATGTTACCCCAGGAGTTACTCAACTCACGCTTGTGGTGGCACGGGCCAGAGTTTTTGTCACAGGCGGACTTAAAACCCCAGCCCGTTAAAATTGATTCGGGTGAGCTAGCAGCCCAAGAGTCGCGCCCAGTAGTGGCCACTCTTCACCATCGCGTCCCAGAATTTGAACTTTTCAGGCGCTATTCCAGTTTCACAAAATTACAGCGCGTAGTCGCGTACTGCCTGCGTCTCGCGAGAAACAGAAACAGCGAAACGCGCTGGTCAGGACCTCCAGCCATTGACGAATTGGAGGACGCGACTCGCCGTCTGATCAAAATTGCCCAGGCGGAAGTCTTTTCCGGAGAAATTGCAGTTTTGTCTCAGAAAGCGCCATTGCCGAAAAATAGTGCGCTGCTTTCTCTAAACCCATTTCTGGACGATCAGGGCCTACTGCGCGTGGGCGGCCGTCTAGAAAATTCCAATCTAAGCTTTGATCAGAAACATCCCCTTTTGTTACCAGCTAGTCACCCTTTGTCGTTGCTAATCGTGAAGCAAGAGCATTTGCGGCTCTTGCATTGTGGACACTCGGTGTTACTGGCCTCATTGCGGGATACGTTTTGGATCGTGAGAGCCAAAGACCTGATACGTAAAGTAATACACAATTGCGTGATATGCTTCCGGGCCAAGCCTAAGATGAATGAACACTTGATGGGATCACTACCCGAAGCTCGTGTCACACCCTCTCCTCCTTTCAGCAATTGCGGGATAGACTACGCGGGTCCCGTGTTTATAAAAAACAAATCCGGGCGAGCCGCGAAAGAAGTAAAGGCTTACGTAGCCCTATTTGTGTGTTTGGCCACGAAGGCTATTCATCTTGAACTCGTGGAAGACCTCACGACGGAGGCTTTCATCGCATCGTTAAGGAGATTCATCTCCAGACGCGGTTTACCCTCCAACATATTTTCTGACAATGCTACCTGTTTCACCGGTGCCAGAAATCAGCTATCGGAATTAAAAAATATCCTGTCAGGCTCTAGTGAGCAATGCATAAGGGAGGAATTGTCGAAACATAGCATTAAGTGGAATTTTTTCCGGCACGCTCTCCGCACTTTGGCGGCATCTGGGAAGCGGGGGTAAAGTCATTGAAATATTATTTAAGGCGAATATCTTGCAATGCAAAGTTAACTTTCGTTGAGTATTACACCATGCTGACTCAAGTGGAGGCGATACTAAATTCCCGCCCACTCTGTGTTCTCCCTACCGACGCCTCATTCCCCGAAGCCCTTACTCCTGCCCACTTCTTGATCGGTCGGAAGCTGACTTCGTTTCCGGAAGCCCAACTCCAGGACATACCGGAAAATCGTCTCAGCCGCTATGGGCTGGTCCAGCGGCTGTCCCAGCAGTTTTGGGATCGTTGGTCCCGGGACTACCACCACCTCCTGCAGCGCCGGCCTAAGTGGAAGTCCTCCAGCACGTCTCTAGCCCCCCAGGTGGGCGACGTGGTACTCGTCCACGACGAGGCATCTCCAAGCTACCGTTGGCCACTGGCAATCATCTCGGCCACATATCCGGGAGCGGATGGTGTTGTGCGTGTGGTGCAGGTGCGCGATTCCCGAGGGAATCTCCTAAAACGCTCGGTGCGTAAAGTGTACGTCCTACCCAAAGACGATCATTGCGATCAAGGGCAATAAACATTGACTTTGCTCATAGTTGGTAGTTTTCGTTGATTGAACATTTTGCTAGGTTTAGTTGTTTCTTTGCTTGTATTCATGCTAGTTGTAGGTTATCTGTAAGGCTCTTGGATAATCATCTGTCATTAGTTCTTGTTATGCATTTGATTATTTAGTAGTTTTAGATTTCAGTTTAATTTTGGGATTTAATCACGTCGTGCCATAGTCGGCACTTCGGGGCGGCATGTTTGATTCACACAGATGCGTGCATCAAAACCTTTTTGCTTATAATTATTCATGTAATTCAAGTCATAACTGTTCTATCTCATTCAAAGGTCGTGGTAAAGTCAAATTTGCATCTTGCCGTATTTGTTTGCTTCTGTTAATATTGGAAAGGAATTTGTAAGCTTCCCTTAATGGCTTTTAAGCGGATGGATACACTTTCTAATAGGACTTAAGCCGACTTAGCGTATTTGGGACTCATGTGTTTATGGATTTCGTTCAATACAATGCCTCATTGAGAAAGCTTACCATTAAGATTTCTTAAAATAAGCATTTATTCCTAAACAACGTGCGACGCTCCGATTGGCTACGCCTCAGCCAATAGTGTTTGAGCCTTCCCCTCCTTGTTGAATTTGCGAGTTCAGCTCATTGTCAATTCAGCTTTAGTTAGATTCAGAATTTCGAGTAAGCAAGTTCAGCTATGCTTTGTGCTGGGTTGCGGTCGGTCTAGCTCCCTGGTAAAGACGTTTCCAGGTTGTTTTGTGTGACGGTTACGCGCAATTCGCTATTTTCGCGTGGCCAATCCAAGCGTGTCACAACAGTTGAAGCTATTGTAAAAAACCATCGGTCCATCAGTGACGTTTGTAATCGTTGTTACTCAATATACTCGTGTTTGTTAAGTCTTGTTTCACTCCAACAAATAACTGAACCCAAGTCAAGGGTTATTAAGTGGCAGTTCCC
Organism: Agriotes lineatus; assembly: GCA_940337035.1. Lineage (NCBI taxonomy): Eukaryota > Metazoa > Arthropoda > Insecta > Coleoptera > Elateridae > Agriotes > Agriotes lineatus. The sequence continues at coordinate 62,034 of CALNHX010004836.1, read as the reverse complement.
GGCAATCCCATTGAACCGGAATTCGCAGCGGATTAACTGGGGGCCCCATTCGTGGAAGCCTCTTTTCAAGTTAATCATACAAAAAACAAGTTCCGTGCGGATACTTCAGAACCGCTCCCAGCGGGTGTCTTACATTGTTTACAGAGATAAGGTGCCTTCATTTTTGAACGGGACTCTTCATTTTTTTTAATAAAGTTCTGCAATACCAGTCATATTTCTCAAATTCCACTTAGATATAAAGTTTTAATATTTTGCAACACGTCGAGCTGATACAGATTCATTTGACATAAAGTTAATTGGGAAATTGCCAGACCTACAATTTTTAATTTTTAACCTTAAAGTCCACACACATTTAATTTGATATACTTAGCATAACACACTTCTGGTGATTCTGCTGAGTTAGAAAAGGTAACCTCAAACGGTTCCTGGTTTATAACTTCCAACCATCGGAATATCATCAAAATGTAGCAAACATTCCGTATACAGGTTACAGAATCTACATTGAACCGCGGTGAAAATCGGAACTCATGTTAGAATCTAGTAATTTCCAAGTTTCGTATTGGTAACATTTTTCACATCTACCATATTGACATAAGCTAAATGACACAATAAATCAGAGAATGTTAAATAGGAATGCGGAAATAGCGGTGTTGAGTTGAACAACTAGGCTTTGCTAAATCTTCTATCCCAGATAATGATTCATTCAAAGAATTTTCACACTTTAAAACACGAAGAAGCTGTCATATGACGTTAGTCACTGCCCAAACGAAATCCCTCTACTCACCGTTACTGATTACTTGTCAATTAAAATATAACCAAACTTTGTATGTTTGACAACTTTCCACATATTGCCAAATCATCAAATATGATCACAGCGCCTTTCAGGACCTACCTTGAGAGTCAATCTAGTTTCTGTGACCTGTATTTCTGTAGTACATTCTTTCTTTCATGTTGCACAAAGTATGAACAAATAATATCATATAACTTGAATGTTATAAATGAAATTCATAACTTTGAGTGACATTAAGTAGTACGCGAGAAGTGATAGTGGCTAAAAATATCTATCTACATGCATGCCATTATTCCCGGCAATCATTTACTCTAATATAAAAATGAATCAGTGAATTGAATGCATCGGATAAACTTACGTTTGGTAATTTTGTGGTTGTATAACAGGAGGCTGGGTTGTAGTGCCTATTAGCCTTTGTTGTTGCTGCCGAGCTATTTGTGCACCAAAAACTCCATAACCAAATCCATATATTTCATCTTCTTCCTTATCACTTAAGCAGCTCGATGGCTGAAATGAGGGGTACTTAGCATAAAAATAAAACTATAATTGTTATGGTATACTAACTGAATATTTGCCTGGCACATATATGGGCTGCGACTGCGACGAGGTAAGACCCGAGGGAGTTCCTGGATTAGTATTATAATTAGCTGGTGCTGTTCCAGGCGTTGTAGGAGTTCGGTCCCTCGGAGACATTTCGGCCCATTCTCTCCTCCGAAGATCTTCTAAGTGACCCAGTACATCGCCATAGTGTGTGCTAAAGAGGTCGGCGTATCTAGACGCCAGTCCTTCCAAATAACCCCTTTCACCATCCTGAAAGGAAAATGAGTATTAGCACACAAGTGTTTGTCCACCTCGAAAGAAAAGCGCTGCTCCCGGAGCCCACATCAAACTCCAAAAATATAAAAATGGCTCATTAAAATGTAACTATACTATCTTAATTACCATCGCGGGTGACATGCATATTTTATCCTTTAATTTGGAAGCCGTGGTTGGCCAAGCTACTTGTAATTTACCACATGTCCATGAAGGGTATGTACAGGTTTAGAGATTACATTTGCTTAAATGAACAATCGTGGAAGACGTTATTCTGTCTGACTGAGCGTAAGCATCTGAGATTGAAATATAAATGGCTCGGAGCTGCGGTACTGGCGGCATCAAACAACGACATAATGCACAATCACCTTAACCGGGTCGTTTCACAGAAAAGGATTATAACGAAAGCACTGCCCGCTCATGAATGCTAAATTGAGAGACGGAGATTTACGTAGTAAGTTGGACGTAGGCAAGATTTATAGAAAATGAAAGACATGTGCTTCGGGCGTTCCCTTTGAACTTAAAAATGTGGTTCGTCGTTACTAGATGTAACGTGAAATACCAAAGCTTGAAAAATAAACAGTAGCTAAATTAGAAGCTTTTGTATAACAAACGTATTGTTACGTACTACATTGAGCTTTCCATTTCACTTGAAAAATATGGCAAGTAGTGCATTTTATGTGACTGACTTTGACTATGAGATAGATAGATTCCATATCTAATGTCGAACATTTTCTATACGATAATAGTAAAAATCGTTTCCGCGAAAGCATAAATAATTCCTCCGTGCAAATTAATTAGGTTCTACGAAAGCGATTTACGGGAATAACATATTGCATAGATAAATTTCACAGCTTCACCAAATGAAAAAAGTAAACGTTATTGATTAGCAAAGTAAATTGGAAACCGTAAAATCTAATAGTATAATAACGACTATCCATTAGAGGGATTGTACTTTCAATTTACTGCGCTAAGAGACATTATAAATTCCTGTAATTCGCATTATAAGAAATAAAGCTATTTAGGACAGACAATACGGGTACTGAAGTCAGCGATAGATTGTTGGAAACTTTTGCTAAAGATTAGAAACCCATCAATTAACTAAAGAAATGCTCCATATGGAAAATGAATAACTTGATAGACTTAATTCTACGAAAAGATAATCCCATTGTATTACTAAAAAAATTACTTTAGTTTTAAATTTTTACGTACATATAATGTTCAAAAAAATTATTATTATTTAGAATCAAAATAACCTATACGCTTTTTACATGTAGGCCTAGGAAACTGAGCGATGTAATACCGCTGGAAGGATTGTAGTATCAACTGAAAGTTTCTCTGACTGATCTGGTATGTGTATGATTACCATTATATACTAATTAAATTTTTTACTTGCCTAAAGATTTGACAATAAGTACTTTCCTAAGTGCAATTCTCTTTATAGTTGTGTCAACGATACTTATCTATTTAACACATACAGTGTATACCCAGTGACCACCCGGGACAAACGGTTGCGACCAGCGGTAAAATTCCTAACTGTAATATTTAACTGTACTTGATCCCTAACGGTATTTTCACGGTTCTAGCGCCCTGCCGTAACCGGACTGCAATATTGGAAAGGAAATTCACCCGTTTGGCTATAAGTAACAGTGCTGTCAATAAGCCCGAGTTAGAGCCCAATCTTCGGTGAGTACAATAAGCATCTCGCATTACAATAAACTATTCTATCGTCTTACAATTGTTTTTCATTCCCGATTCAAGTTTTTGGGGCACGCACGCACACGTAATGAACAAACAAAACACTGTAGAATACATTGAAATCAGTACAACAGTAAGAAACATGACAGATATAGATAACAACAAGAGTTTGAGCTCCCTATGACCGACACTAGGACAATCACAAATTTGCATGGCGAAAGATGAAAACGGAAACAAAGAACGATATTTGATAATAGACAAAACATTATAGAAACCTGTACAGCACAAACAAAAGAAACCATAGACAACAGAGAAAAGGTAAAGAGAAAAGTCCTGAATTATACTATAACTCCCAGCAATTTCTAGACATAGAGAAAAAATTGCCAGTACTATAAACGAAATAAAAAACAACGCACCAGGAAAAGATGAAGTTCTAATCGAAATAGTGAAAGAATAAGCCGATTTAGTGTTATATGTAATACAAGTTCTAGTGGATAATGCTTAAAATAATAAAAGTTTAGGGCATTTCATGCCAGATGTAGAGATATGATCTGAGACACGGCGAGTTAGGGTATCCGCAATATCTCTTTCCGAAATACAGTCAATATGGCGGACGTTAACGGCGTACTGGGTGATGTGGTTAGCATCGCGCCGTCGACGACTGCCCTACTTTCCCTACTTCCACAACTGTGGTTTGGGTACCCAATTTTTAAAGCGATTGAGTGGGCTTCCCGCCAGTTGCAAGATGTGGAGATTGAACGCCGTATCGTGGCACCTAAGCTCCCTAATCACTCGGCCACGCTGCCGATTGAATAAATGCTTACAAGAAGGCAAATTGGAATGAAGCCAATATGGTTTTACTGTTTAAAAAGGGAGACAACAGTGACTTCACGAACTACGAACTATCACAATAGACAATACTGTCACAATATACAAGCTGTTTACTAAAATAAGTACTATCAAGAAGAAAACACATGCATTGGACCAATATCAGCCAGTGAAGCAACATGATTCAGAAAAGGAACTTGTGACCACCTACATACTGACAAAATCCTTATAGAAAAATTTGCTGACTAGCGTTGCATTTGTATAGAGGATTTATAGACTACGCAAAAGCTTGCGATAGTAGTGAGTATTGGGCATTGGGCAATACAGAAAGAATTGGAAAACAGCTGAGTCGACTTCAGGTATCAACAATAAGTAACATTTATAAAAAAGCTGTCCGCTATCAGCTTTATAGTAATACAATCCCAGTACTCAGCTCAATATAACGAAATTTCTAAATCTTTGTGAACCATGTCAACAAAAGCAGACACATGAAAAACGTATTGTTGTCAAGCCAATGGTATTTTGTCTACCAGTCCCATACCGATGGCAAGTACACAGTTGTTTGGGTATACCAATATCAACTCATAAAGTTCGTAGTTATAATGTGGCGCCCGCTTATTTGTTTCAAACTAATTTATGCATTTTCCTAACCTTAACATCCGTCTCCTAGTCCTTATTCACGTTAATAATCTGCCGAGAGTTTGAGCTAGCCAGGGTCGTAGTCGCCTTTCATTTAAGGGTAGCACAAGAGGAGACCTCAGACCACGTGAATGTTAGAAAGGTTTGTTCATTATGGACCCCCATTCATCAAATAAAGCACTGTGTTGTTGGGTATCGGAAAATGATGAGGAAGCTTGAAAATGGAACTTCTTCTTCAGCAATAGCATTGTGACAAGTGATGAACGTGGTCGTATTACTGAAATATCTCCACGAAATCACAGAACATGGTGTAGATGTTCGAAGATCACGGCCAGTGAAAAAGAGAACGAATGCCATGTTCTATACGGCAAGGGGTATGTTATAATACGTGATGTTGGAGACTTAGGCGTCGGTCACTGTTCAGTGGTACACTCAGCTATTCCTATCTTGCCTTCTGCAGGAGTTTAAAAGTCTCCGTCCAAAGTCATGGACCAATACATGATATCTGCATCATGACAACGCCCCTGCACATTGGGCAAATTCATGTGTCGTCTATCGGGTAACGGCCAGGTTGAATGTTCAAAAGTTACACCCTTCCTATAGCCCTGATGAAGAATGTAGTACTCAACTTCCAGAGGTAACGCGTGCGGGTTGACATGACGGAGGTAGGAAGATTGGGAGACAAACATTTATTAAATTAGAGTGGGCATTCCACGTTGTTATTTAAAAATCACTTAAGTAGGACAGCCTATTGTTTTTTGCCTTTTTTATATACTTTTAATAAATTCTTGTACGATTAATAAAACTGAACTAGCAATTGTGTTCATATTATAAAAATTTAGAAGAAAGTAACTAGCAAGAGTTAAAGATATACGACGGTCAGAGGGGGGAGGGCATAAAGGTACGCACAGCAAAAAACAATAATTTCAATTTCATAAATATGTAAGGTACATGTACGAAGGCAATATAAAGTAATCATAATACTAGAAAGCACGTTTGGCTAATTAGACATCGAGGCAATAAATAAACTAACATATCTTTTCAAGTATTCACACAGAGTCCCGATTTTGAGTGAGATACTTGAAATAAACGATATGCACATACGACTAGAAAAATTATATAATAAATATTTTTACAGCATCAGTAATACAATTGGAATCAAAATTTGGGTACGAATTATCATCTAGAAGCACCTTCGTTCGTGAATTGTAAAAAAAGCTTCACTGGAAAAGGGGTGAAATTAAACGGTGTAGCTGTTAATCCGTGCAAAACATGTTTTACATTAAACATGTTGAGCTAAGAGGCTGCAGGCTAGCAATAAGACGTTAGTACTAATCCTACCTACGGTGGCTTAGATTAAACGCATTCCTCCTATTCATAATGTATGCCATAACCAAGTAAGTGGAAATACCTCCATTGCTGCCTCATTAGCCCGAAACCTGGAGGCGTTTTGCCAAGAAATTTGTGCTTCCCTGTCGCAATTCGCCATCATAATTTCATATTTGCGCTTAGGTTATTAGAGCTATTTGCATTACATATGCATGTTTTGGAACAATTTAGATGGCGGTTAGATTTAAACTTGCACTCTGCTGAATTAATTAAGTACACAGAAATCGCGAAAACATAATTATAACAGCTTATTAATAAGTGTACACGCGGCGCAGCTACCTAATTCCTGGGTTTGGAGTAAGCGTCACCTCCACCAGGAACCTCAGTAAACTGTTGTATAAAATTATGAAAATTATTATGTTGCACCAAAATTGTCTAAACAGAATCAAGTTGTTCAATACTAAATCAATGTTGTTACAATTCTTTTTCAGCACTTAGGAACTGTTTTTCAACACTTCATTAAAACACTAACCAAGGCAGATTGGGAAATAGGTGCTGAAAAATTCACTTACTTAGTATGCTAATTTCGATGGTCATGTAGATTGGATATCAATTTTAGCATATAAAGCAGAGAGATCTGCATATCAAAGTATTTGCTAAAGTGCATTTCCAATTCGAAAATGGACACTGCGACAATATAAACCAGTGCGTTGAGTGTTGCTCCAAATACGTATGGTTGTGCGTATTGATGTGTAAATCATATCGCTTAAACATGCTCCGATATATGCAGATTGGACACGTACAGTATTGGAATTGAAGTACATGGCAATTCAATCAATGGCTACATATAACCGGCAGAATGCTACATGTATGGAACATTATTAGGTGTATTCCAAACTTTGTTAAGATTATTACGGTGGCAGTGCAAAACAGAATACTGGATGAGTTCATCGCGATCAGAGCAGAAAATATGTTACGGAATGAATTATGAAGTATAAGTCCGTTCGATGTAAAAAGATAGAGTTCCTTTATAAGAAAGTGTTTGAAACAACCATTCTGTAATGATACAGGGTGTAAATGAAACAACACTCGCTCCTGCAGTCTTGCTATATAATCAGACTTATTAAATATGCTTATTATAATTTTAAAAGAGTTACGTACCGTTGTAAAATATGTGGTAGAAGTATATGCAATTCTAGAATGATAAATATTGGAGTTACTGTAAAGCAGATTGCTTCTAAATTACTGTAGCGGCGTTTTCAATTCTCGTTTAAGAATTAGATCAGATAAAATACTAAGTGTATATGTAAATATTTGGGACAAACATACATTCGAGACTATTTTGTTTTATAAAATTACAGTACGAATTCATATGTGTTATATAAGTATTTACGTTATCAAAACATAGTACCAATTTCTGAGACTATACTGGTCTAATATGTAATGGTCTATGTTTTACGATATATGCCGATATAGTAAATAGCCTGTTGTTGTCTTAAATATTTACTTTCCTACTTGTTAAAATCGTACCGCAGTACGACTGCATGTGTGTTTGGGCTCGTATTTATTCTAAAATATAAAATTTAAAAATCAATTTCTAATTACAAACATGCTGATTATCATCATTCTTGTATGTAACCAATTCGCTCATTAGTACATGTAATTTTAAATGTATTTTCCAATGCTTAATGATTAACGTATACGTGGAATTTGGTTTTTTCAAGTTTTCGTTAATTCTAAATTAAGGATTATGCTAAATTTTAATACCAAAACGCACATCAGAGCTCCGCAACGATTGCTTTTTAAGAAGGTAGCTTTCATTATGAAGCAAATTACAAAGAGAAAACTTTCTTAATTACTTTTTTAATTCTGTGCGACGAGCTTTTCTATTTTGCCTTTCTTTAACTTTATAATGCGAGTTCGTAAATGCTAATATCGAGCAAAGGAATTTTAATATTGTTTAAGCATTCGTTTTACGTTTTGTTCAATTTAGTGAACGCAGATATACTTACACTCAAATTGAGCTGAAGAGCAATCCAAATGAAAACTTGAGCAAATGCTGTAATTAACTTAAATACAATCTACATATTTTAGTCTCTATATAATAATAATAATAACAAGACTTTAGTGAGCAATAACAAACATAACAGAAACGTGTCAATTAATAACTAATAATTCAACACTACGGAATGATACCCAACCACAAGGCATGATACAGATTGGGTTAAAAACCTTTCCTGCTCTTTCATCTAAACTTACATAGAAACCTGAAATAATTCTGCAAAGTTGCACGGAACCCAAGTATATAAAACATATTATTATAAAATTAATTTTAATAAATTAAGAAGTTATAAATTAATAGATTAAAGAACAAAAACCCAACCAAAAGAAAACCAACAGTGATAACTTAAAAAATAATGTGTCGTATTGTTATAGTACAAAAGATAAAGAATTGTTGATCATTAAGTGATATTTTCTAACACAAGAGAATATAGTTATTGGATTCAACAGCAATGCGTACAGGATTCGGTAACGATGTGGGATGGAAGATATTTCTAAAAGTATACGAGTTACATAAAATTTGCTTTTAGAAAAATGGTGAGTACGAAGGTGTGCACGTTACTAAAACGTTTTTCATTGTACAGGGTGGCTCAAAAACTTTTGGAGATATTAACGATTTTAGGCAACAAAAATGTTGATTTTCATGCAGTTGTTCTAGGTAACATAAAATGATGTTTTTCTGTGAATTACCTTGCGGATGTGAAATCGTGGTCAGGAATTTTGCAAATTTAATCATTTAAATATTCCTACGGGTAATACATGAGATAATATACAGGAAAGTAGACGCACATATTGGGGAAACACAATATGGTTTCCATAACGGGCTAGGGATTCGCGATGCGCTTAACACACCTCCAACTAGCTCAACGGGGCGGTGGTAAAAATGGCGGCAGTCGAAGGAGGAAAGGAGGAGTTACCCTCTGCTAAACAGTTGATTAATCGGAGAACAATTTATTATAGTTATTATTTTGTACAGATTAACTTAAAACTAGAGAATATATACATATAACCCAGAAAAAGAAGATGGCGGATTGGCGTCCGTCGTCAGTTGCTGTGGGGTTTCTCCGGAGGCGGCGGCTGAAGGGCGTAGCGTCCTAAGAGCGGCGAGGGCTGCAGGAGCGGGCGCTTATCTTCTTCTCGGGGACGGCGGATGAAGTGGCTCGGCACCCTGGGAACGCGTAGGCGGCAGGCGCGGGCGTTGTTCGTCCTCTCGGGGGCGGCGGCTGAAGGGACTCGACCTCCTGGAAACGGCGTAGGCGGCAGGTACAGGCGATGATCGTCCTCTTGGGGGCGGCTGCGAAAGTGGCTCAGCGTCCGGCTGGTGGGATCCTTCGGAGGCGGCGGCTGAAGGGCGCAGCGTCCTAGAAGCGGCTGGGGCTGCAGGAGCGGGCGCTTGTCTTCCTCTCGGGGGCGGCGGCTGAAGTGGCTCGACGTCCGGCTGGTGGGATCCTTCGGAGGCGGCGGCTGAAGGGCGCAGCGTCCTAGAAGCGGCTGGGGCTGCAAAAGCGGGCGCTTGTCTTCCACTCGGGGGCGGCGGCTGAAGGGGCTCGACGTCCGTGAAAGGCGTAGGCGGCGGGTGCAAGCGATGACTGTCCTCTCGGGGGCGGCGGCTGAAGTGGCTCGACGTCCAAGTTCCTCGAAGACGGCAGGCGGCTGAGTCCAGCGGAGACGGCGGTGCTAAGTCCAACGGAGGTGATATGCTCTAAGTCCAGCGTGAGCGAGAGCTCCGTGAACGGCAGAGTCCAGAAGGGGCAGTTTTCCTGAATCGCCAGAGTCCAAATAGGCAGCTAGTCTGGGAGCAGCAGAGTCCCGAGAGGCGGCTAGTCCGTGAGCGGCAGTCCAAGCTAGGCAGCTTCCTTCGAGGTTGGCTGGAACTCCTGGAGGTGGCTGTTGATCCTTGGATGGCTGCTTGTTCGACCCGCCGAGGCAGAGTGAGTTCCTAAGGCCAGGGTTTCTCTATTTAAAGGGCCTGAACCTCGGGGTAGCTGCCTCCCTCGATGCTTATTGGCCCGTGGCGTGAAGACAGATTTCTGGGGGCATTCATTTAGGCAATTGTGCAAGGCGTCATGCTAATTTCCCGGCGCGTCTAATTAGCGGTTTGATTTTAGCTGCATCGTCTTGCCGGACAAAAAACTTAAATTTTGATACCCAACACGGCCTGATTGGGATAAATATAATTCGCCGCTTAATTACTCCGCGGCGACTGTGTAATTTCCAAACGTATTTCCCACCGCGGCCTGCTCATTCGCCAGATTCTGGGCTGGGCTGCCGTCCGTCGGCTTCCTTGTAAATATTGCGCAACCTTCGATTCCCAACACTTAGAGTTCAATTATTTGTACAGCCTTAATTAAAATAGATATTGCTATTTCTGAATATTCACTATTTTACCCTTGGCGCTTTTAAGGCTGATTTTGGCGATTGAAAAGCGTGCGGCCGTTAGGGCGATTGGGCTCCGGCCTTTTCAAGCCTTCATTATTCCGGCCAGTTAATTTATGGCCCCTGGTGATCGGTGTTTTGTACCTCCGTCGTCGTGGACCTGTTGACCATGCTTGGCTTCCCGAGTTCCGTGAATTATGTAGCTTAAGCTTTTGTTTCCCTGCTCTATGGGATTTTTTGAGTAGTTTGTTCTGACGTTTTTGAAGGAGTCAACTGCTTGAGTTTTTAATGGACTTGTTTTATTACTTCCGTCCGCGCGCAAAGAGGAAACCCGGCTTTGTCCGGTTAAGGGCATCTTCAGCTTTGTTACACTGGATACGGCGACTGCAGGGGCTCGAGAAATTTGTCATCTGTGCTTGTTATTTTAGAAATTATCAGCTCGCGTCAAACGGACTTCCGAACTCCCGTTTAACGGCGGTCGCTTGTCATAGAAAGGCGAGGCCCGAGAACGTTCGTTTCTTTAAGCTTTAGGGGCAATTTATGGCCCCCTCATAATTTTAACATCGATAGGAGTGTTTATGTGCCGGCTTAATTTTTAAATGTCGGCTGACGATCGTATCACGCTATTAAATACTCAAATATCGTTAGAACGTTGCAGAGACGTAAATTTTATGGATGTGTTCATGATTTTCGTCGCTTTCGACCGAGTTAGACCTAATAAAATAAATAACATTTTGAAAATGACAGGAATCAATGATAGCGATATCCGAATAATTGAAATTTTATTTTGGGATTAAGCTGCAACCGTTAAAGTAGAAGAACTAAATACCGAAAAATGCGCAATAAAAAGATGCCTGCGGCAAGGTTGCATCTTGTTGCCACTACTTATTTAACCTATACTCACAGAAGATTTCAGAAGAAGCAATACAAGGGCTGAAAGAAGGACTAATAATAAACGGTAATGCACTTCACAATACGTTTGCAATACCCGACCAAAAATACCAGTAAAAACCACTATTCCGTGTTTTTCGGCAAAAATACCGGAATCGCTCTAAGACAAGTCGGCGCGGCGAAGTGGCCGCAGCTATCTCGACACAGCCAAGTGGGCGCGAGCCAACTCGGCGCGAGCTAACTCGGCGCAGCGACAACTGGGCGCAGCGATAACTAGGCGCAGCGACAACTGGGCGCAGCGACAACTGGGCGCAGCGACAACTGGGCGCAGCGACAACTCGACGCGAGCCAGCTGGGCGCAAGACAAGTGGGCGCGAAACCTAAGCATAGATGCGGCAACGATGCGGGGGTGGAAGATATTTCTAGAACTGTCAGTTGCGTAAAATGTGCTTATATAAAAGTTGAAGATACGAAGATTTTGCATATTGCTAAAATAGTTTTGGTTATACAGAGTGGCTGAAATTTTTTTAACTAACTAACCAATTATAGCGTGATTATTAGAATTAGTATTAATCTATCATTTGACCTTAGTAATTTTTAATATATAAGTTCTACCTATACCTTTTGTAGTAGACTCTTTAAAAATAGGTGATATCACTGCATTCGAAAGTTTAGATTTCAAGTATATTTATAAGTTTACCGTACACGCGCTTCAAAATTATTTCGCGCCCACTTATCTCGCGCCCAGTTGACTCGCGCCGAGTTCGCTCGCACTCAGTTGGCCGCGCCGACTTGTCCCATTACGTACCGTAATACCGGTATTACTGACGGACCGAAATATACAGGGTGTTTCAAAACAAATGCGAAAAACTTAAGGGGCTGATTCCTTGTTCAAAATAAAGGATAGTTTATCATATAAACATTGGGTCAAAAGTCAACCATTAGGGAGATATCGCACTGCAAATATGGCTGAATAATTAAATGATCAGATAATAAATTTTTGATTAAATTAGTCGTATTTTGTATTCAAACTAAGTGAGCAATGTCAAATAAAACAACAATAAGAAACGTCTTAAAAACTGATAACAGCCAACTAGATGATTTTTCTAAAATAAATTTCTTTTTCTCGACATGCAATGCTTTACGTTTTATTTTTTTATTTGGAAACGGTAAGTTTTATGAAAAAATTGCAAGAGACAAAAAAGTTTCTAAATAAACCAGGCTATCAATTGATATTTTTCCATGTCATTGCGTAAGTTTTTCTTAAATTTAGTTAAGAAGAATGATAGCAGTAGTCTAATTCAATCCCCTCTACTCCTTTTAAAAAAGTTGAGAAATATGCAAAAAGTGTGTTTTTATAATAGTAATAATTCCGTAAAATTTTATTGTTCTACCTCTTTTCGTTTTTAAGATAACAAATAAAAACATTATTTTTCCGCTATATTTGCAGTGCGATATCTCCCTAATGGTTGACTTTTGACCCAATGTTTATATAATAAACCATCCTTTATTTTGAACAAGGAATCAGCCCCTAAGTTTTTCGCATTTGTTTTGAAACACCCTGTATATTTTATTCAATTATTAAAAGGAAGTTGATAATTTTAAATATTTTATTTATAATTACCAGTGTTCAAAATAAAATACATAAAATACTGGCAAAAATTAAATATGTTCATTATTATGATGAAACAAATGCAAAATGACATGTCAATATGTTAACTAAACTTTTAATATTCTAAAATGAAAACAAATTAAACATATATGTTGTTCTCGGAATGATGTCATTTTGGACAGTGGTCTATTATGAGATGTTTTATCAGACTTTTTCCACTGTCTTGAGTGTTTATCACACGACGTTTCGGGAGTTTTTGATCTACTCCCGTCCTCAGGTGAATGAACTCCTAGTTAGTCTTTTCACGTACATTTGTGCCTATCCTGGGATTGATCGTTGTGATTACGAGTCTGTCACTCTTACCACTAGGCCACCAGCGCGGTAAGAGTGACAAGCTTTTTTCGAAAACTACTGCTCCCAACGATTCCAAACACGAGTACTTTTTGTTTTAAGTCTAACCTTTTCGAATGTCTACCAGAATTGACTAAAATTCTGACTGTAAAAAGTTAAGTCATAAAATATCCCCCCTACTCATGCATACACTATATCTTCTAAACCATATACCATTATTTTCAGTAAAAAAATTCGCGTAGACCTTCCAAATTTCACTTTATTTGTATTATTTCAATTACATAAAATTCATGCTTTCCTATTACCCTTCTCCAGGCTTTAGCTCCCTTAAGATTCATTTCTGAACCTATGGCCATACGAACTTTTTTCTTATTTTTAGTCGTATAATCAGTGGCGTAACTACCGAGGGGGCAAAGGGGGCAGCGGCCCCCGAGCCCTGAACTTGAGGGGGCCCAACTGGCCTCCTGAAGTTTAAAGCCCGGCAGGTACAAACTCGGTCCCGTATAAAGTTTCAATGAGTTCGAGAAAAACACTCGCTATCGATGTTTCCGTTTATGAATTTAAAAAATCATTGAAAAATGATAACCAAAAATGCTTTGGCAAGAATAGGACTTACACTTGGCAATTAAGGGGTCCGGTGAAGATCACGACCCCCGGGCCTAAAATTTGAAGTTACGCCACTCCGTATAATACGTTCTAATGCTTATGACATAGGATGGTGTTATACCTTGCGAGTTAGAAAATACCAAAATGTTTTGTCAAGGGATAACAAACAAACGCCATTAAAATGTAAATTTAAACACTTGGGCATAACAGAACACCAGGTTTATAAATTAAATATCCAACTTTTGTTGATACTGGAAATAATAAATACGAAAAAACGAGAAATGAAAGTGATTTAATTATAGTATCAAATTAAAACATTAAAAAGACCAATACTCAAAAATCCTCTACCTAATTAAGGTAAATGTTCAAATAAGTATTTCTCCTTCTGGTCTCTGCATTTTAAAGCTATACCGAGTGCTCAAAATTTGTAAATTTAATCATTTCGAATTTCTAAACGGAATACCCCTTATATTTTTGTATTATCGTACGAATAATCAAATACATTTATTGTAAAAGCCGCCTAACGCGAATCTATGTTTTTGCACGTAAGTTACCTTTTATTTAAAACATCAATTAAAATTTGAAATTAGAAACCGCAGCCTAGAAGTCTACTGCAAAGTGAGCTGCGATAGTATACTTTTTTAGTGTGTTTTTATTATTTTTATTTTAGGTAGAATGAAAACTTTTATTCTCACAACTACGGACTTACATTTAGGCAAGGAAAGACGTTTTATGCGTCGTATTGTGCTTATATGAAAAATATTAGAGGTTTTTGATATATCTTATTTTTGTTATGTAATTCAAAACAACAATGTACAATAACACTTCTCGGAACTATTATTTTCCTGAGGAATAACATTGTTATAAAGCACATTATACTTTTGGTATATATGAAAAACTTTTGTTCACTAATGAAATGAGCAACAGTGATCATTTCAATTAGTTATTCGTCTAAGCATAATTATAAAAATTCTATCATACTTTATGATAAAACGCTGACTTTTTAACACAAAAACTACCTATATAAATGAGCTCGTTAGACTCCGCATATGATTAGGTTATAAACATTTCGTTTTATATTGCAAACATTGCATGCACGTATTTGACCTGCGGTGAAAATTATTCAATGCTTGTAGTTGGGGACTGCTGATCCACGGAATCAGTTTCACAGCGTTCCCGACTTACTAAGAAATCCTTGGTCAAGTCGATCCTTTTATAAAATTCAATCCCACCCGTATTACAAACAAAATTGGATTTCTGCTTATCGATACCGCAAAGAGAGGCATCGTCGGAGGAGCCTTTAGAAGGAATAAATATAAAATTCATATTGCTATTAAACGAGCCTGGCAATAGGATTAAATTAGTGGAAGGCTTGTGAGAACACTACAATGAAAATGTTTATGAACAGCAGGATAATTACGTTATCAGTGGGCTTGAAAGCACTAAAAACCCCAACAAAGGATTTAAAATCCAAAACGACAAGTAATAAAATGTTGAAATAAAGATGTGAAAACAATTCCACAGCGAGATACAGCTTCAAACGGAATTTTAATGCAGGTTAATTAAATTTTCGCAATAATACACAACCGAAAAGTTAATTTACTCAGAATTAAAATGTTTCCAGTAATAATCCAATTATGATTACAGTAGAAGGTAAAAGTAGAATTCTACAATAGTTTGGTTTATTTAAGGTATGTAGATATACAGACAGATATACACACAATTCTAGGCCTTAAATAAACAACTACACAGTATTCATAATTCTTAACTAGCTTTTGATTTGAATAATAAAGTACTATTTACATACGCCTTAACTGCAATACAAATCTTTACGAATTCTGTAACACTAAGTACTAACAAACATTTTCATTTTTAATTCTTCTATCAATTAATCTCCCATTTCATGTAGTAATAAAGGTACTGTTAACGGAGGGGCATCAATTGCTGTTCTCTGTATTTAAACTTCAGTAATGAACGAACCAAGCCGGAAGATTAGCTATTGTATTTTAATTAAAACTTGATATGGAGAGCATTTTTGTGGTTGCTTTAACCCTTCTTATTATTAACTTAGTGAGAAACAGGATTAGAATTTAAGAGCTATTAAAAGCGTTTCTTCACGCTTGGCTTAACGGAATCTCCAAATAATTAGACATCCTTGATCCTTAACTCAATAGCAGGACTTGTACAACCTTATTGGAATATTAAGTTTAGAAAGGCAAACAATTAATTTAAATTTAAAATTGTATTATTGACTTCTTCCTGTAGCACGTACTACAAGTATATATCTGTAGTTAACAAGTGTGTTAATGAGAGCGATTAACAATCGAGACATTTTAATGTGTTTACTAGCGCTCATACGTTAATTTTTGAGATTATTAACCGCCGATTAACATACCAGTTAGTTAAAATATTTTTTCGTTGATCGTATCTTATTAAATTGGTGAAAATTTTATTTTATTGCATGACAAAAATTTGACACTTAAAAGTGTTGAAATTCATGGTAGCTTTGATACTAAAATCGTTTATTAATAGAAAATCATACATTAATAGGAGTCATTGGTAAACGATTTTACAAAATACAAAAATCATGCATTAATAAGGACTAATAGGAGGGTGGATCATGCTAATAGTGGAGGTGTCTTCATACGAAGCAATAAAACTCAATAATCTTCTCCACGATTTTGTATGTATTAACGAAACCCATAAATAAACGACTAACAGAAAAATATTTTAAAACACACAATGAAGTGGTTAGCGTTTTATTTGTGTAGAATAGCATCATCAGCAACCCTACAAATTAAAATTACGTTACGGAACATATTGTTACCGTCAGTCTGATCGTAAATACGAACAAGCAAAGGCAACCGACTTCTCAGCCGGAGCTGGTCGTAGATAAAAAAAAAGACTCAAATCTTCAGCTGCAGAATAAAATATGGGCGCCAAGTAGCAAGTAACCCAGCACTTTACTATCCGGAAGGTATACTACAGAAGGCGCTACTAACCAAACCAGAAAATTAAAGGTATATGGCAGTATAATAGCAGCAATACAAATAAAATACGCACATATGGCAAACCAGATTACAGTATCACATTTCATATCACAGTAGCATAAGTCGTATTAAAATCTCACCACACTATTTATAAATGATTTAAATAATTAAAGCGTGAATGTGCGAATGTTTACTGCAAATAAATAAACTACAAACTGACTGTTAAAGTGGCAAATTGCATTACCACAGAACTACACGGTAAAACATATGACCGCGGCAAAGTTATTAATAGTTAAATTTTTATTCAGACTTAAATATAACCCTAAATCCACAAATGCAGGAATCATTCAGATGTTAATATTAATTAGCAGCAAGGTCCTACAGACCCAAGATCTTGGTTCAGGGTAGGGCACCTGTAATACGCTTAGTAAATAATTAATATGCATCATCAGTTTCAATGCGTCAGGCAAATCGAATCAATTAGAGCACTATCTTGCAAGTACGGAACTAACGTGAGTAATTCAACCATGTTAAACGGTCATTAGCAAGACGTGATTACCCAAATCTTAAATTTTACAAACAGCACGCAACATTGCTTCACAAGGTCCACAATTACAAATAATATCGTAGATGGTGCAGGAGACACATCCGCAAATTACTTTGACAGCTGAAATTGTAAACAGCTAACCAAGTTAGCGTTCCAGAATAAATTTATCAAAAAGTATCGTAAATAACTGGTAAAATCGACTCAACTAGATAAGTATCACGTTTATGCTAAATTCACGTCATTTTGAAGTCAATCTAATGTTTGCCGAATTGAAATATAAGTTAACACGAAACACAAACATATTAAAAACGAATTCCAACACTACAGGTTGATATGATTTACACATATAAACATCAATTACATGTGATTCGCGCCCTCGAGCCTCGCGATCATTTGTTCTCCAAGCACATTTAATTTTGGGATCGAGTTTAAAAATAAACAAACAAACACCGTCAGCTCAGAATGGCCAGATAACGTCATAAATTACTAGAATCACCCTGGTAATAAAACCCGACCGGCCCCAACGCTCAGGCACCGACCTGCACGTCGCTCCCAAATAGTTTTAGGAAAAAGAATGCAACTCGACAAAAACCAAGAAGCCCACAATGGAAATAATATAACGCGGATGATTAAATTAGAAAAGACGCCTAAACCTCATTAAAGAGTAATCGGCTTTGAAGGATTAGCCACTGCTAATTACTGCAGCACTAGGCGCAAGCATATTGAAGCGTGTTAAAAACATTGCATCAAAACACGACGTAGTGCAAGCTAAAGACTCCGAAAGTTAAATACTAAACGCATACAGAGGACAAGCAAAGCAGCTTAGAACGCTGGACAAAAACAGCCTAAAGTCCCGGGCAAATATTATAAACCAAAGCGACATTAAACAAATTAAAAACAAAGACGTTAAAACTTCGTACAATTCACCGGCCGCGTGCCAAGGAAAATTCCACAAAGCGAACAAAGGGAGGCACTCGGCGTGAGCATTAAGCCAGGTAAAAGAAGTTAAGCGCATCTCCAACACGAGGCGGATATAGCGCCAAGGGATCAATATACGGCACGGCTTAGACCCAGCGGCGCGCGCGAAGACTTAATCAATTATTTATCTCGCGGCCTAATTAAACGCACCGGCCAAGTGAGCGTAACATAGGCAAGCCGGGTATCATCAGAAACGTCTTCACATCAGCAGTCTGATGGGCCGCATAAAAAAATACTCCGGGCAAAAATTAGTGCGCCAGAATCGAAATAAGTAATTAATCACAAAACAACCCCCGGAAGCGAAAGTAGCACGTCCCACCCCAGAAACCGACCGTCCGGGAGAAAGCAGTGGGAGTAAACGAGCCCTTTAAAAGAAGCTTCCCCGGCCAGAAAAATCATTCGGTCGATCCTCTTGATCTCGAGTCAAAAACATCCTTCCAGCAGAGACCCTCCGGTCCCTGGAAAGAACCAAACCTTCTGCTAGATCCTCTAGATCGTGGAAGTCGACTCCGTGACTCCGAGTTCTTGTTAGATCCTCTTGATCACAAGAACAAAGGGAGTCCGAGTCGCAGCCGCCACCGCCTACCTCTCGAAGAGCGCCCGACCCCAGGTAGAGCTGAGCCCTAGTTCGCCGTCCACGTCGCCGCCTGCCGTGAACGCTACCTAGTGCGCCGCCGTGCCCCAGGTCCTGCCGCCCCCGGACCTCCAGCGCTTCTCGCCGCCGGCGCTGCATCGCTCCACCACACCGCTACTCACGTCCAGACAGGATGCCGCAAAAGTAAGCCCGGAACACATCCCCGGACGTCACGTTAAGCCAGGCTACAGCCCCGGCACCGTCGCCAGCTTAGGTACGAATAGGTCGTCAATCCCCCTGTTTGCTTTCTTTTTTAGCACACAAGAGCTGCTGGAGCGCCTTTTTGGGCCCTCGCCGCCCAGTTCTCCCGAGGCTACCCTTCTCCTCGAAGCCCGACTGAGCCGCCGCGCCCTAGGTGCCCAAGCCGCCGCCCCCACGGAGACGCCGTCCCCCAGCTGCCCCCGCACGCCCCAGCCAGGAGACACGCCGACTGGAAGAGCCGCCTACGAGGCCGTAACCCCCGTCGCTCGCCCGCCGCTCCGCATAGCTCAAGCTCGTATCGCCTGCCGCCCCCAACTCCTGGGAGTCGCCTTCTACTTGAGCCAGGAAGAGAAGGCCGAGTTTGAGCGCTTATGGGAGGAGACCCGGCCTGAGCCCGACCACCGCCTGCCGCTGCGCGAAGTGCAGCTGACCCCGCGCCGCCCCCGCACCGCCCACGACCGCGCCACCGCCCGCTCCACGGAGGGAAGGGACCCGAGAAGGAACGCCCGCCTGCGTCTCCGCTCGCCGCTGCCCTTAGTATCAGAGCCCCGCAGGATCCCGCAACTGCGGCGCCAACAGCGTCGACGCCGCCCCCGCCAGTGAGAGAACGCTCACTTACAGCCGGGGAAACTCTCCCTCTTTTCCCCTTTCTGTGAACCAAGAGTGAGTTCGGGTCCGCGGAAAAGACACGCGCTCGTAGTAGTGGTGAAGTGCGCATCCCCCCCCCCCGAACTGTAGCCTAAGTGCCAGAAACAATTACATATGTGTCGTTTAGGATTAGTTGTAGTAATTAGATTAAGTATACGTCAGGTAGAGTTCTATGTGTGTTGTGTTTTTTTTGTCCATGTATGTGTGTGTGTTAATATATGGCACATCGATTAGGTTGGCAATATAAATAAAACAAACGTATTCCACCAATCAAAAAGCATTATTTTTAGCCAATCAAGAACCATTGGCCCTAGCATTTTCCAGCCTCTTCTCACATTGGTCGCCCCCACTCACATCCGCTGAGCTAGGAAGGCACGTGTGGCCATTAAGCCGCCATTTTTAACCCACGCCACACCCTCAAGAGCGAGGCGTGTAGCGCGAGGCGTGTTAAGGTTATGTGAAGTCCAATCCTAACGCAGGCAGGGCAATAAACTAGGTTAAACAGACCTCTGGTGGTTGCATACAGGAAACTCTCTAGATAAGTCTCGAGGGAGCTAGGCGATGATTTCAATATCGAACAGCGATACTGCTCCCCGCGTTCGACGACACAGGTATGATATGATTCCAACGCTGAGGCCCCAAGTAATACTACGAACCTGTTGCAGGAATGGAGTCCTCACGTTCGCAAGAACAGGGCGGGACGAACTTGCAAAAGTTCCAAGAAGGAGCTGCGTTCGCCCATCCAAAGGTGTGCGGAATTCAACCGTACGAGAAGGGGAAGATACAATGAAATGCAACACAACAGAATCCTACGCATGAGGTACAAAAGAGAGTTAGGCATACCGTTTCGATGTTCCGCTCCCAACTTTGCCGAAGTAAGACCATATGCTCGATGTAGATAAATCCAAAACGAGGTCTGATTTTGAGAAATTCCCAATGTAAGATTATTAGTAAAAAACCCAGATCATGATACGTATCACAAACGTAGATCACTCAGCAACTTTTCTGCATCAAGGCATGAAACCAAAATGGACGAAATGGGCTGATAAGACCCACACATTTTGGGAACGGGAGAAAGAAGGTCCACAAAAGCCAGATCGTCAGCCTAGATCTCAGAGTACGCATTCTGCTGTAAGGTGCAGCGATATGGACCCTTACGGAAGCTACGTTGAAAAGAATACAAGCGCATACTGCGAATCAGCTGAACAGGACGTATTCATAACGACGAAGTTGTGAAGACGATAGGAAAAGACAAGGAGATCATCACGACAAAAGCTTGTGTAATGTGTAGTTCGGGCATGTGACGCGACAGCCAGGAAAGTATGGTCTCCTCCACCTAATCATGCAGGGAAAGATGTGCGACAGACGTAGTCCGGACAGGGGAAGAATTTCTTGGCTAGAAAACCCACGTCAGTGATTTGGTCTTTCATTCAGTGCTCTCTTCATGGCAACCGTCGAGAAAGTGATAGTGGCCAAAATAATAGCCAAAGTCCGGCAATAGACATGGCAGATAGGTACATAAGAAGTGTACGATCCTTTATGCCACACTGTGATGTGTACTGTAACTAAATAAAAGTGACACAAGATGACCAGATTATTTCTATTCATTGGCACTTAGTTTACATTAACCTTAACTTGAAAACGTTTTATGTTATACGTCCGGTAAAAGTTTCACAGTAGTCGTCTCGTCCATAAACATCCAACACGTACTGTAAAAATTCAATTGCTGGAATTGTACCGTAAATAACTATCGAATTGCAGTTGTTTGAAATTGAAAGAAAATGTTTGAATAAAGGCTTTTTTCGTCCAAGATATAAAACAAGCCCTAAATGAATGGAAAACCCGAAAAAAATAAGGTTTTTAAAATGGACCTTGAAAAAGCAATCTGATCTCGCTTGCCTGAACTGTTTATTTTCATAATTAGATATAGCCGGTTTGTGTTTCCGTTGCTAAGATTTAATAATTGTAACTTAGTACAGTTGAAAATGCGCGCGTACGTTCCTATTTTAGTGCATGGATGACACGATTTTGTAAGTGCAGCGTTCGAGAATCTAGTCAGTTTCGGTCGCGTCAAGCCTCAAGGTAATTCAAAGTGAATTTCGCGCACAATGAGCTAAGTAAAAGCGGCAAAGCCGCGCAGTAACTGGAACTTATTGCCTAAGTGTTGGTGCACAGTAAGCCAGTGTTTATGCTGCCCCTTTAGGTATTTTGCGACACTACAAAATGAAAAGTTTAAGAGATTAAGCCAGTAGTTGCACTTTAAGTACGTTCTATTTTAATCATGTACTGGGTATGTATGCAATTGACACACCGCCAATGGGTTTTGTGACGTCTCGATTGTTTCGTGACAACTTAGCCAGCAGCCAAGAACTTCCTCATAATATTCGCAGAAAATGTACATGCATTGCGCCCTTCAATGTCGATGACGTATGCCAGTCGTTTAGGGTCCAGGGCCAGCCCAACCCGCTACATTGCAGTTTCGAGTCACGAACTTCAGGTAACCTGATAAAAAGAAATGCGATAACCGTGCTCTACGCTGTTGGAAGATTTTGCGACCGCAACGGAATGCGATTAATGGACAAATAAATACGTAATGGAATCGTGGATTCTATGCATCGAATTGCAACGGTGGACTTGTATGCAGCATAATGCATGCATATAAGATACAGTTAGTTGGGTGTCGTTTTAATGTTATTTAAATGTAAATGTATTTCAGATATCGTTACTCTCTTATGGTTTGGCTTGTACCGTTACGGCCATCTCAAACTGAACGGCAAATTTTTAGCTTCTAATACGAGATTTTAATCATAGGCGTCGAGTTTTGACATTTATGTTTGTCATAAAAACTAATAGAACTGCAAACTCGAAAAATGCCCAAACATTTGTCAGAAGCAGAGAAAATAGCACGTATTTTCTCTGCTTCTGACAAATCGCAAAACTGGAAGAGAACTGGCCGCTGAGTCGAGTCGCAGCAGATTTGCATGTGAGCAAGAGCTGCACTTTCAAAATTAAAAATCGTTGGTAACAGGGACTTCCATTAGGAAGAGCGCCAAGGGTTGGATTTGGGAGAGTATCCACCGTAGGAGAGGATAATGATGTAGTCCAGTTCGTTCGAGAGAATCCCCTTTCAACAGCTGTGCAAGCAAGAACTGAAACCGACTTCGCCGGATCAATTCAAACGACCCCAAAGCGCCTAAAAGATGCCAGTCTGAATAACCATGCAGCTGCGAGAAAGGTTTTTTTTAACACCAGAGAACAAAGAAAGAAGAGTACAGTTTGTAACCGATTACTTGAACGAGATCGACGACTTTTGGAATACGATTGTCTTCTCAGATGAAAAGGTGTTTCAATCATTTACCAGTTGGCGATTAAGGGTGTATAGACCTAGAAATTCAAGATTTGAGGAACAATATGTTCATCCCTTAAGGAGTAGTGGTCGATTCTTTGTAAACGTATGGGGATGGATCAGTGCTCACGGACCTGGGGCATGCTATAGAATTAATGGTCGACTGAATGCTGAAAATTATCGCAACCTTTTGCAAAATGCTGCCATCTGTAAGAGAGGTCTTTCCTAATCAATTTACTTTTCAACAGGCAAGATATTACCTAATTAATTAATTGTGTTTATGTTAACGTAATTCAAAATATTATTTTCACAGGGTAACTGTCTTGTGCATACAGCAGGGATTGTTCATGGATGGTTTGATGAGAATAACATCAATTTATTACCATGGCCTGCAAGAAGTCCGGACTTGAATCCCCTAGAAAATGTTTGGGGGTATTTAAATAAAAAAATGTATACTAGATTTTGCACCAAACAACCCGAATGAGTTATGGGAAAGGATAAGAAATGCTTGGGAGGAACTGAGAGAAGGATACAATATGAAAATATTGATCAACTCTATGCGAAACAGACTGCAACGCGTTGTAGCAGTTGATGGAGCTGCTATAAAATATTGATAGCTATTTATTAACTACTTATCATTATATAGTTTGTTTACTTGTGAAACTTTTCTAAAATACAAGTATTAAAAAAGTAATACTTTTTCTTATATTCACAAGCAACGCCACTGGAGAAACCCCCATTTAATAAGCCGAAAAATTGCAAAAAAATCCATAGTAACAGAAAACCGTGCACTTTGAGGTGTCCGTAATTGTACATGCGTGTAGAAAGCAGTTAACCACATTGTTTATACATTCCTAGTTAAAATTATTGTGTTTAGAAATTGCTATTTATTTTATAGTGTAATCCCAATTTCTTTATTGTTTTATGTGGGTTTAAGCGAAATGTACCTGTATTTCTATGTGTAAACAAATTGGCTTTGCTTGTGAGTATTGTTTTGAAGTTGATTTCAGCTTCCTTGTTTTTGGCAGATAATGGTTTCCTATACTTGGCGCAGCAAAGAAATAGATTGGCTTATGCAACCGAAATGACGTATTACAATGCTGACTGGATCAGTATTTTAATAATAATTACTAAAGAATCAGAGATGGATTCAAACGTATGTTGGTGGCACTGTAAGTCTATGTAAAATTCGAGGTTATCAGGTTAGGTCTGTGTCAAAACTGACGCAAAACCTAACCTGATAACCTCAAATTTGACATAGACTTACTGTGCCACGAACATATTATTCATTCTTTAGTAATTATTATTAAAATACTGATCCAGTCAGCTTTGAAATACGCCATTTGGGTTGCATAAGCCACTCTATTTGTTCGCTGCGCCAAGTATAGACACGAATTAAGATAATTTTAAACGTTTCATGTGTAGCTACCTAGGTATGAAGTTCGACTGGTCACATCGTAAGACACGCACACGAAGAAAAATGGTCACGTATAATATTAGTCAGGAGATCCAAAATGGCAACAACAAAACGAAATGTAGGACGTCCACCGGCAAGCTGGACCGATGATATTAGCGGGAAAATAATGGAGAAAGTTGGTTGCTGTTCGAACTGGCTAGAGAAACAAAGTGGAGGGCTATATCCAACAGTGAAGTCATGTAGTCTGCTGCAGGAAGAGGGAAGAAGGAATGGACTCTGCCTAAGGAATTTTTAGATTTGCAATAAAATTCTTAAAAAAATCGGATTTTCAACGCTGTATATCCTGAAAGCAAACGCATTTAGGTAATTTGTTCACTTGTACGTTATGGAAATTGCATATGCAACTGATATTACCATACCAGGCTATAAAAGATTATCATTTTAAAAATTCTTGTTGTGAGGGATAATGGAATTCCCACAGAAATGAAAGTCAGAGACAATTCACAGAACATTTATTTGAGGCCTCGGTCACAAAAATTACAAGTGATAAACAGCCTGATAAAAACTATATTTCTAAACACACACAATAAAAAGTAAAATAGAAATTCACGATCCGTTGATGGGTATTGATATCAAAGACAACTATGTAAGCTTTCAAAATTGCGTACAAATCCAGCAGGGTGTATTTACTAGGACAATAGCTAACTGGTTGGTTTGTCCCTTGATTTGACTGCAGGTAAAAAAGTTAAGGTCATTTCAATCCCCCCAACTGGGGGCGGGCTGCTATAGGAACTTTGCGTCCCTCTTCAGCCAGCGACGGAAATTTCAGGGTCGGCGAGAGAAAGGAGGGGTGGACAGTGGAAAGGAGGCCAGGAAAGATGGAGAAGTACTACCCCGGCATTTTCTGGAGAAGGTAACTCTTTAACTACATAATACCTTGTATCAGAGGAAACGTCCACGGGAATTGAACCCACAACCTCCCGAATGCTAAGCAGATGTGCTAACAACTGATCCACATAGCTCGCGAACTAACTTGAGTAGCGAGAGACGCTGGGTCAGGCCTCTACTGCGGTTTGGTGCGCACTTGTGGGTTAGCGGAGACGCTTGGGTACGTCTTGGCTGTATTAAAATGTTCATCTTATACGTATTTCCACATTTTGCAAAATTAAAAATATTAAATATCCAACGTTTCGAGGGACGACCTGCCCTCGTTCTCAACGATTAACAAATAAAACTAAAAAAGAACTAGGAAAACTTAGCTTTTTATTGAGACCTACAGTGAATTGCTTGACACTGACAGTTAATAACGAGGGCAGATTGTCTCTCCAACCGTTCCATATTTAACATTTTAAATTTTGCAGGGTGGCGAAATGCCCATAAAAAGAATATGAATTATATCACTCCACAAAAAGGTTTTAGAGATAAATATATATTGAGTGGGTTTTATACAGCCATTTGTGGCCGTTTTCCGCATCACGATCGCCATTCTTTTTTGTTAGATGCGTCATCTTCTTCTAAGTTTCTTCTTTGCATTGCTGTCTTTATTTTCTGGTACCATTGTGATCTAGGGCGTCCCCGTTTTTTTCCTCTGTTCGGGTATCCATTCCAAGTTTTCAGTGGTAGTCTTGTTTCCTCCATTCTCCTCATATGCCCATAACAAATCGGTTTCCGTTATTCTAGATTGTCTTTTATAGTTGTTTGAATTTGCATATTTTCTCTAATTGTTTCATTCTTCATTCTAACAAGGTGACCCCGCAACATCTTCGCCAGAATGACATTTCCATAGCATTCAATCTCTGTTCCATCCTTTTGTTAAGGACCCAAACTCCAGATCCATATAATGAGCAGCTTTCAACTATTGTTTTAAATAATTGCTTTTTTATTTTATTTTGTATGTCTTTATTCCACAGTACTGAGTGTAACTGTCTTGTTATAACCTTTCCTTTTCTAATTGTATTCTCAATATCTGTGTCGTCTGATCCTGGATCTGTTAATGTTACTCCCAAATATTTGTATTTATGTGTTACTTGGATAGTTCCTTTTGTTGTCAGTATTTCGTTTCCTGTGTTACCTATTGCCATATATTGTGTTTTTTTTGTGTTTATCTCCAGGCCTCAATCTTCAAGCTCTGCCACCAGTTTTCTCGTCATATAATCTATATCATCTCCGTCTTCGGCAAGGAGAACCTGGTCGTCGCCGAATGAGAGACTATGTATGTTATCGTGTCCTAGCGGTATTCTCATACATTTACATTTCTCGTTCCAGTTTTTCAACGCTTGGTCTAAATATATTTTAAAAATAGTGGGTGATAGACAACACCCTTGTCTAAGACCTTTGTTAACTATAAACTCTGATGAGAGAGATTATATTTTAAAAATATTTTAAATCGGAACATTAACATTATCAGATACATGATGGAATTCTGTAATTTAAGAAACAATATATGTTCCATTTTTCGTATATACAGGGTGTCCGAAAAGTATGGAATATGCTATGTACTTCGGTAAATATCCATCTTATCGAAAAGTATTTTAAATGAAATGGTTTGGTACTTAGCTTTTCACCACACGGAAATGTTTACTTAGTATTTCAATTTTTGTAAATAGCAAGGTACCCCCTATATGCTGCTCCTTTCATAGAGATTTATTTTATCCTTGTAATGGTATAAAACGTTAAAGCGCAAGAAATTTTTGGAGAAAAATGCGGAAAAGTGTTCATAAGTTTATTTTAACAGTCAGTATTAACCCAGACATTTGTGATCATTTTTATCAGTCGAACATCTGATTATGGAGAAAGAAGAACATAGTCACAAGTTTGTAGCTTAGTTAACAACTCAAATATTAAAACAAACCTGAAGTCGCTTTTACGCGTTTTCCTCAAAATCTGCTAAATACGTATATTACAGTGTGACAGCATTGAAAAGCGGAAAAAACCTCTATCGAATAAGCAGCATTTTGTTTAACAAATATATAATTAAATACGGGCGCGTAATGGAAAGCTACATACTGAACTACGTCTGGTGAAATGTAGTATGATCAAAAACTATTTTCATCTAGTATAGCTATGGAACAGTGTAAACATAGCTGCATTGACAAAATTGACAATTATTCCATAGCTATAGTAGATGAAAATAATTTTTGAATATACTTTATTTTCTCGATAAATTGTGTATAGCATATTCTATACTTTGCGGACACCCTGTATATTCGGTGCAGCTAAAAGAAAGAAATGCAGATACATTATAAACCGGATATATTTTCAAGGGTAATACCACAAAACGTGAAAATTTTTTGAGAATTTTTGTTGTTCACATGCAAATTATTGTGTTTAAATTTCGCGAAACCAAAACTGCGTTAAAAATTCCGCGAGACCGCAGGGCGAGTGGAATTTGAGCAGTTTTTGTTGAGAGAAATTTGCAATAATTTGCATTTTAAAGAAAAAAATTCTCTTAAAAAAATTTTACCTTGAGTGGTTCGACAGCACACATTTTTAACGTTTTCCACTATTAATTCAATACTGAAGCATCTAACACGATTATTTTTTAGTTTTTACAATGACGCCGATTTGAAAACTTCAGTTTGACGTTTTGGCGAAATGTCAGTCAAAGGCTACTCACTAAATTGAAATCATTGAAACCATTCGGGCTCGCGTGAAACCACTGCGACATTAGGTGTTTTCAAGGACAGTCAATTTTGATTGGCCGTTTCTGACAAATTGAACCATTTTCATTGGTTCCTTCATTATAGTGTTGAATAATCAAGGGTAATACCACAAGCAAGTGGATATATTTTTGACAAATATTTTGTTGTTTCCATGTAAATTATTGCGTTTAAATTTCACGATACAAAATCACATCAAAAATGTCACGAGCCGAAGGTGAGTGACATTTAAATGTGATTTTGTTGAGTGAAATTTGCAATAATTTTTATGGAAATGGCAAAATATTTAAAAATTATATATCCACTTCGAGTGGTATTTGGGACGACTATTTAACAATATTAATACATAACGATTAACTTTATTGAAAAATAATCCAACAATTAATATAATTATTCATTCTCAATTAAATTCAGCGGAATACTTCCAAAACACAGCATTTTAAAATTTTTAAAACAAGCCACACAGTTTGTTGGGGTTTAGTGTTACGTAACCTAGCGATATCACTAAGGACAGAACATCGTTGCTAAGCGATACTTCGCAACAAGGCTATTTATTTTTTGAGTACGTACATTGTTTTGTGAATATTTTGCATGGTGCCCAATATTCAGTGATATACTGCTGTTATTGGTTGAAAAAAGCAAATGTCTGCGATGTGATTGGCTTATATGTTATAGCGTTGAATAGTCAGCTGAATTAGCTTGTTCTTCGAATAGTTCTAATTCTGAATCGAATAACTAAAGTAGATATTTATGTATCTAAAACGAAAAGTAAAGATTTAAGGTATGAGCAAGTTATTTATTTAACGCTGAGCCGTTAGCCGAAGCCGTTGTTACTTGCAACTTCAGGAACTAGTATGAAATAAAATAAGGTAGTGGTGTCACTATTCAGTATTACAAATCAATGTTACTGGGGCTACTAAAGTTAAGGCGCCCATATTGACTTGATTTTTCAGCTTTTACTTTTATTCCCACATTTGACCTTACCGATGGTAGTACCGAAAGTAGATTTTAAGATTTAAAATATAGACAAATTAATTTTGCTTTAAATTATCGCAAAACTTTGATTTTTTCTGTGCGCAGTTTTCCCTATGCCAAGTCGCTAAACGCGTAATGCCGATAGAAATCATGTGAAATAGATGCTACGAATACGTTTGCCTATATTAGTTTTCAAAGAGCGCATAACAGACAAAGTGCATTTTGCATCTGAATACTTCAAAAAGGATATTCTAAAATTCAATCACATTAGACTGGAAAAACAAAAAGACCATTTTAGATCGGATATAGAATTCAGCAAATCCTCTCCCGAAATATCTTCCAATCGAGTAATTCAAATAACGACTGACTGCAGTAGCGATTAAAAATAATCGCTTGAAAGCTTCAGCTGCCATTTCCCTAATAACATGCAAAAAATCGGCGCGAGTGTTAACTGCGGGACGTATTATTAACAGCAGGGATTTTAGCTAAAAGCTGCAAGATACGATTCAGTTCTGCACAGGAGAAAAACAATGGAAACTACGGCTCTAGAAATGACAAAGAAAGTCAGCCAGACGAAAGGTGGCGGTATAATCGTTTACCAAAAGCAATTTCCCGAATATTTTTAATTACGAAGCCAGCATTAAATACTAGATTTCCCTAAGCCGGCTTAAAATCTCGCGCAACTAGAATTTTTCCGGACAAAACCCAAATCTAAAGTTATTTCTCTGTGAGATTTGCATACGGATTTCAGCGAAATGAAAGGAACCTTGCATTTTAAACTGCAAAAGAACAAATATACCCCGGCAGAGTTAAGATCGTTACCGTCACGTGGAAGTAGAAAGGCAGTACAAACTTCCAGCGTATAATTAAATGGATGTCGCGGCGAAGGCGCCATTAGAAGTTTTAGTTTTTGAACTACTGCCTTCCAGTAATTAATGAGCAAATCTGTATATTTTGTACTTCAAGTGGGCAGAATGAATCTGGTGTGTAATTAGACAGTAAATGGTTTGGAAGCAAACGCAGCGCATGTCAATGGGGTCAACGAGAACAAAAATTTGTAACGGAACTTGGTTTTTGTCGTCGTGTATTAATTAACATCCTCACAGGGACCTGTTTAGAGCATAAATGTGGATGCCTTTGTAGTA
The DNA here is from genome assembly GCA_940337035.1 of Agriotes lineatus. Classification (NCBI taxonomy): domain Eukaryota; kingdom Metazoa; phylum Arthropoda; class Insecta; order Coleoptera; family Elateridae; genus Agriotes; species Agriotes lineatus. Next base: position 31,500 of record CALNHX010004836.1, on the reverse strand, counting down.
ATTATTAGCAAACTGGGAATGGCATCACACAGTTCTCCAATTAAAACAAATTGTATACCGTAGATATATACATAACGGAGTGCTATTCGCTAGAATAGTAACAGCTTCTGTAGGACATTTCAACAGCTTTTTGTTTCCTGGATAACGAGCAGTGCCCCACTGCAACATAAATATTTTCTTCGTACTTGTGCTTTTATCATATCACCACTTGATTCATAAGAGAAGTTGCAGGAAAGATCCTTTGTTAACTTGTGGGATTTGCGTTTCTTGCGACTATTCTAATGGTATAAAGTGCAACAGCAAGTGCTACCATTAACCTATCAGTAGTTGTACTCATGAATATGGTTTAAAGATTTTCTTTAAATTTATGCTTGCTTGTAAGCTTATAAATACAAGCTGTTAGTTGTTTAAGTGTTCAGTTAGAAAACCATAATTTTAATATCAATCTATTAGAATATACCTAAGTTTTAAATTCATAACATTGAACATCTATACATATTTTACCTATAATTAAGCTGATCATAGTTAATTACTGATTACTGTTGTGTTTTTAACTTGCAAATTAGTGTTACTTATAGTTCAAAATAATCACAATGCTAAAAAAATACATTCACGGTGGATAATTATTTAATATGTAGTTATTTTTTCTATAACAAATGTTAAAGTGTGCTTTAATCGACTCAAAACAAAAGGTCAAGTGTTACTTTAACAGCAAGGGTAGATAAAGTGGCACTTTAACATCAAGGGTAGATAATAGCTATTTAAGTAACAACGAATGTAAGGACCAATTAACATTTGAGGTAGGCAAGTATAAGCCAAGACGAAGTCGCGGCTTGTTGCCTGCCGAAAATGTTAATAGGCGATACATTCCGAGTTATTTTATTATATTTTTCCCGCTGTTTATCGAAATTTTCCTAGATTTTTGAAAAAATCGTTTGGTTTGTCACCTGTCCCCAGGATTAGTTTTCGTGAGTCGTGTTACCTGTGAGTGTCACATGTCACATAAACACTTGCAATTTATAAACAAAACGTCTAAATCTGCATCTTGCTTTGCTAATTTTATTATCCTAGGAACTTAATAATAATATTAAGTTCCGTTGTCAAGAAAAAGCAGCAAACAAATATAATCACCGACTTACACGTTTTGTTACTAAGGCTGTATCACTGACTTACATGATCAGCAGCGGGAAAAGTAATTTAATTTTTCTAACTTATTTAAATTAAATATTACAGCTCCGTATTACCCTAGCAACCCAATCTAGCCACTGAGATTTTAAAATGTGATTGACTTTCCTTATTTTCTTTTGCAATTGTTAAAGTTCTTGCTATTGAAAAAAAAAATTATTATACACGACGATAAAGTTATTACTATCCACTCTTCAATCAATGACGTTTTGACTTCGTCTCGACGTTAAACGATTCACTAGTGGATAAAATTTAACTTTATCGTCTTGTATAATAAATTACTATTTTTCTATAGCACATGTTAAAGTGTGCTTTTATCAACTCAAAACAAAAGGTCAAGGTTTACTTGAACAGCAAGGGTAGTTAAAGTAGCACTTTAACATCAAGGATAGATAAAGTAATTTAATTTTCTAACTTTTGTTTACATTAAATATGACAGCTTCGTATTATCGTAGCAACCCAATCTAGCTACGGAAAAAAAAATTGTTTTATACACGACGATAAAGTTATTTATATCCACTCTTGAATCATTAACGTCTCGACTTCGTCTCGACGTTAAAAGATTCACTCGTGGATAAAATTTAACTTTATCGTCCTGTATAATAAATTACTATTTTGCACCAGAACGCCAGTTTTTCTCTCAAATTTAATATTTTCGAAATGGGGTTTAAGAAAATTGTGAATAAAAATATATTTAATTTGATTTTCAGCAGTAATACTATAAGTACTTCGATATTATCGGGCTAGATATCGATAACTTGTTGGGTAATAATAAAAGAGTGTCAGTTTGACAGTTTAAATAATCCGACCGGGAAGCAGGAAAATTATTCTGGCAAACTGACACGATTTGTTATTGTGCAGGAAGTTTGAAATGTACCGTTGCTTTCAAAACTTTCGCGTGCACATTCAAAATCAAGTAACAACGATTTTGCAAAATTTTAGCTGTGTGAACGAGTACTTTTGAGATTAGGTTAAAGATAACATTAACAGCATTTAAAAAAATTGTGATCGGTCCCTCAGGACACAAATTCCTATCTTATTATGTAGTTTATACATAATAATAACAGATAAAAACCAAAACAAATAATTCGGCAGTAATTAGTGTTTGAAGGTAACAGAAATTTAATTAAAACGATAGATTTTAGAACAGGCGTTGTATTGATATTTTAAATAGTATTTTGCAATTTTATCTTTAAAGTTGACACTATTCAAAGTAATCGATGTCAAAAATTGACGTTTATAAAGTTTTAACATAAGTAGCCATGTCGAACGCATAAAGAACCGCATCCAAAGCGTATCGAACCCATAAAAACATTTCGTTATACGTACATTCAGTCATGACTGGACCGTATAGTATTAGGTCAAAAGTATTTTCCAATCTGTGAAAAATTAGTATTGTATTACAAACAGCTAATTATTTCTAAATGTGTGTTATTTCTATGGTTATTTCATTTGTAGTCTGTCTATACCAAGCATACGTGTATTATTTGTGTATACAGTGTGTTAATTTGAAAACATGCAATGATTATATTTTAGGAACAGAAAATATTGCAATTTACTCAAAGCCGTTTCTAGGAAATGATGGGGGATCCAGTATTGCAAATAGAAAGCCCTGTGTCATACCCCCCCCCCCCCCCATTCCTTTGTTATGCATAATTGAAAGCCCTTAGAAAATGCTATTCACCAGAATGTTTAAAACTTATTTTGATCGTCTAATTGAAAATTAATGACATAAATAAAACTGATAAAGTATAAATTAATGTTTTAATTCCATCAACTCACATCAAATTTATATGGTTTATTTTTTATTAACACGTCATAAATTAATGAAGTTAATTTAAAAAAAAAACACAACATAATTATAATCAGTGTAAATGCTCAGAATGGCTTCTTGTTGGCAATGGTTGAATCTATTTTCAAATTATCTCATCTCAGCTTAGCACTTTTGAACGATACTTTGTCGAAGCTCTTCAACCGATTGAGGTCGAGTTCCAAAGACCACAGATTTGAAGTGATCCTATAAGAAGAAATCTAATGGAGTCAAATTTAAGGATTTAGGTGGCCATTCTATGGATCGCTTCTATCAATCCAGTAAGCAGGTGCTCCATTTTGCTGGAAGTGAAGAATATTTTCATGTAAAGCCTATTCTCCTTGCGCATTCACCTGATTTTTGAGTTCGTGTACTATAGGGGCTGTACTTGGTTATTTACCAATTCGTAATACAATTTGCCATTCAAACTGGCATGAACGAGTAATGCACCAACAATTGAGTTGGCATAAATACCCTCACAGACATTAATTTTTCCGGATATTGCGTATGCCCTTCTCTTATAAGGTAAGGATTATCTATTATCGCCCCAATATGGGCAGTTTTGTTAGCTCACCTTTCCATTAAGTTAAAAGATGCATTCGTTACTGGAACAATAATAATTTTGACCAGTTAGGGCTCAACTGAGATTTTATGAGTCATAATCTCGCAAAATTGTACACGTCTGTCTAGATCTTCGTCAGAAGCTCTTGCGTAATCACCATTTGATAAAAAGACCTTTCTAACAAAATCATGAGAAAGTCCTGTTGGTGGGCAACTGAATCCAAGCGCTACGCCACCATGCCGTAGAATTTTGAACTGTGTCAATGAGGTCGAAATTTAAACTCGCATTGAGCTAAATGGTTCAAGCTAATTATTTGTTGGCTTATTACAAAGTTACTAATGCCAGAAACGTCTTTATACTAGGGAATATTTATTCTGGCATCTTTCTCCTCTGACCCAGACCTACAACTATCCCGCTAATGACTATTTAAATTCTTTTACTTTTATTTTCGAGCGCAGCTGTAATACGTTGGTACATGCCTACATTTACCTTGCTTGTTCTTGTTTTTACTAGGTTTGTTCTTGCTGAAGTTCGGTGTTTTGTTTATATTTATTAATTTATTGTTTATATTTTTAATAACGGGATATCTTTAACGTAAAAATGGATCGTGAACGTGAGGGAGCTAGATTTTCTCCTGTACCAAATAAATCGAAACGGTTTTGTTGCGTGTATGGTTGTAAATCACTATCAAAACGCGATACAACTGTGCGGTTCCATGTCTCCTAAAGAAGGAGAATTTGTAAAAATTAATAATCAGAAAGCAGATCGGCGAAAGGAATGGATTCGTTTACTTAGAATGGGGAAAAAAGTTACAGAAAGTATGCATGTCTGTTCTCTGCATTTTAAAAAAGAAGATTATATTCTTCCTGGTGAGTACAATACTTATTATCGTAATGATATAAATTAAAATTTATAATGCAAATCCAATAACACAAGACGTAAACGCAAAACAAGTGTTAAAGTTTTGACAGTCCTTTTAGTTTTCTAATTACTTTGTAATGTTGTAGACATAGCTGCAAAGAGAAGGCAGCTGAAGTAAATTGCTGTTCCAAAATGCAATTTACCAAAATCTTCAATTGCGAATGCCGCGAAAGCAAAACCTTCAGATATGAATAATTTTATGTTAAACCACAATTTTGTTTTTTTTAACGTGTCTTAACTGTTCAGATACATTAAAGTTGCTACAGTGTGCTTACATCTACGACTTGCTCCAGCTTTACAGGAACACGTCATATTTTCAATTTTCCAACCGTTTGACTGACTTCTGCGGCGTGTAACGAACTTATTTATTTGTACTATTGATGAGTATAATTAGAACATCTTTAACTACATTCCATAAGACTTAAAATTCCCCAATAGTTGCTGTATGTAACAAATACTTACCTAGTAGAAATAGAAACTTTGTAAATAATGCAGCATGACTTAATAGCCATTGATGTACTCACGGCTGGTGAAATTATTTATTTCTATCAAAACAGCTCTATTAAAGTCCCATTTAAACATCTTTAATTAAAATGCATATCATGAAGACTTACAATTTCTCAATATTAGGCCCGTAAAATTATTTAAGAAAATACTAGAAATCTGTTAAATGCAGCATTGGTATATTTACGCACTACTGATTAAATTATTTATTTATGGTAAAACAGCCCTATTAAAATCCCGTTTACACATCTTTAATTAAAGTGCATACCATGAAAGCTTAAAATATCCCAATATATGTCCCTAAAATTATTTAAACAAATACTAAAAAACGTTTAAAATCAGTGTTTAAGTAGAGAAATACATAGGCTTTAAGAATCGCACCTACTTAGAGCGGCCATTTAACTAAGCTCCGCCTTCAGTTCACTTCCCAATAGCAAATTGACCAAGAACAACTTACGCAGCTTCATTTTCTATAGCTAACTGGTCCAGTTTCTTCAAATTTTGCTATTGATTATCGCAAGTAAATATGATTCACGTTTTTGTCAAGATGTAGCTCATCGAATCTCTGTGTAGTTCTTAGCGCACAGCAGTTTGTAGATCCATAAGTATCAATAATTTCGACTCGCTCAGCCTTTGTGTAAAAAGAATTTTTCTCAAATAATAGCTGTAGATGGTATTAAACAAAATTTTGACAGTAATGTGAACGCTGGAAATCAATGTCAGTGAAAGAAGTGCAATTTTTAAGAATGCATTTGGCTACAATGATAAAAAGCACCCGGTTTGCTGGAATAATAGCTATTTTTGTTTTACTGCACCGAAAAGCTTTCAATTTCGGCAGTGTTTAGCGGCCGAAAACTCCCACTTTTTTATACTAGTAACTTTTACTTTTCGGCAGTAATCACCATAACAACAAAAACTAACAACCATTTCTATTGGTCGAAATCAAAATAGACACTCTCATTTTGCAGTATGATCATGACCTCCTCGACTTTTCCCGACTTCGTAGATTAAACTGTCATTTTATAGTTAGAAAAAACGCTTCCAAAGCAGCAGAATAAAAAATTATGTATGTAACTCGCACCAAAGCGGACGTTTAGACTCGCCTTATTTATGTGCCTCGCTCGCTGCGCTCGCTTGTCCATAAATTGCGGCTCGTCCAAAAAATTCCTGAGTTTTGTACTTGTAACGTAATAGCTATTACATATCTAGGGAGCAAAGGTATTCATTTCCTCCCGCATGTGAATTTAATGCCCGATGCGTAGGAGAGGGAGGAAATTAACCTTTGCCCTAGTGATACATATATGATTTTTTGTTGCGTGTTTTTAGCGCGTAATTTCAAAAATTTTACTTTAGGAACATTATAGTGACTTCAGATTTCTGTCGTGACATTTTGTGTAAGTTACAAATCAACATAACGTTCTAAAGCTTTGATATCCACGGTGACATAAACGCAAATGCGGGAGGTAAAAACTATTGGCTCCCTCTGGGAGTTAATAAAACGTTCCTCCCGCTGGTTGAAAATTGGTAGTTTTGTTTTCTAAAACTTTTCTTTATGTTAAAAAATATAGCCGTACAATCTGTCCAAAGATAGGACAATAAATGCGTCGTTAGATATAAATGTAGAACATATACATTGACATGTGGAAAACATTCTCGTTCTCCTTATTATTTGAGCTTACTACTTATGGCTCATAATCATACTAAGATATCTAGAGTGACCTAATTAAATCTGAAGGGTAAGTCCGAAGGTTTGAATCGTTTTAAACGTTTAATTTCGTCTGTTCTGTCCATAAGTTTATCAACAAGCACATTTTGGTGAACTTCCACTCGGTCACTGTATTTTTTAATTTCTTCTTTAACTGTGGATACACATGTATTCGGGTGTTAGGAACATACCCGGTGCATTCACTAATACACGGAGGAGTTTGTTTTGAAAGCGTTGGATGATTTCTATGTTACTGTGGCTAGCAGTTCCCCATAATTGAATGCCATAAGCCCATATTGGTTTGAAAATAGCCTTGTATAGTAGTACTTTGTTCTCTAGCGTCAATTGTGATTGTTTTCCTATCATCCAGTACATTTGTCTGAGTTTTAATCCAAGCTGTTTTCGTTTAGTAAATAGATGCTTCTTCCAGGTCATACGTCGGTGGAGGTGTAAGCCAAGATATTTTGCATCGTCTGCATGGTTTAATTCTTTTCCATTTAGTGTTACAGGCGGGCAATTACCTTTTCTCGTAGTGAAAGTAACTTGAACTGATTTATACTCATTGGCTTTCAGTCTACATTTAATTAACCAAAGTTGTATGTTATCAAGGTAATGTTGCAAGCTTCTTGTGGCAGCTTCAGGATTAGGGTGAGTAGGTAGCACAGCGGTGTCATCTGCGTATGTGTTTCCTAAAACTAAGACGCAAAAGCCGACTTTCTATAGTGAGTAGCAAAATGTGTTATCATTTTTTATAAAATTAATCTAACAGGTGTGTGCTAACCAACCAATTTCATATGTTAAACAGTTTTTGTGTATGAGACTTACTACGTATCTAGATGATTATGTTATTTTCTGAGTTATAATAACAATAATTTAACAATAAATGATTACATTTGGTATAATTGAATTGGAATAAAATAACATTTATTTAAACTCATTAATTATAAATTGGCGGGCAAAATAAATTTTAAAAGATCAGTCAATGGTATTTTTAAGGATTTTCTAATGAGGTTTCACAAAGAGGGGATTACCATTTAAAAAATTGGGATGGGGTGATATCAGTCAGTTGTATTCAATCAAAAGCCTTTTGCAGGTCCCGAGTGGTGTAGCTTGAACAAGCGTCCACGTTCGATCAGCAGAGTTAAGCAACGCTGTCTCTGGTCAGAACTTGGATGGGAGTTCCACGGCTGCATCTCTCGGCGCCTCGTGGTACGGCTATCACGGAAAAAAGTTGGTCCCGGCGGTCATACAACATCATGACAGTCGTTAGTGGGGTTGGAAGTCCTCATAACTGCACAGCGACGCCTATAATTGGCCTAACGGCTGTTGGCTGAGTGCGAATTAAATAAATAAATAAATAAATAAGGAACATGTGGGCAGGTTTACTATATTTCACGAGTTTTTACACAATCTGCCTTGCTACGAATACGGCATGTGTGCATGATTTACCACTTCTAACGCCTTGCTATTTATTCTTCATCCAATGTTCATAAATCAAAAAGAAGTGAAAATAATATGATTCGACGCTATCTGGCGAGGACAAGAAATTTAAAATGAGTCTAATCATTATTTTGTTAATAGATTTTTTAATTTGTTTTTAAAATTCGACATACCCCAACTAAACGTCAAAATAGTGCACTGAAAAGTATTTTCTAAAAAATTTATAAATATAAAATGGGCATACAAGAAATATAAATTTTGTTGAAATCGGTTCAGCGATATGGGGCGTCGCCTTCGTGTTATGTATGTGCAACTACGTAGCCACGCACAAACATATTTTTTTGTATACAATGTCTTGATAATTACAAGGTCCCAAAGCGGGTAATGTCAATAACACTGCAATTTGTAATTTTTGCATAAAACGAACCAAAATAATATGGCCTGCTAAAGAAACTGCAATTTAAGAATTTAAAATAATTATTTCAACCATTTATTGCTACACACGCGGGAGGTCTTGTAATTTATTTCAGCAAACTAGTTTACTTTCCTTCGTTCCGAAAAGTATAAGGGAATTACCTCGCAAAAATCGACATCAAAGCGCTGCTATACAGGGAGTAAATTGGAGGGAACCTTAGCATTTTCGTCATGTATCAAGTATAACTCCGCAGATTCATTTCCCAACCTTTTAATGAACTTAGCCAGTCAGTCCTAATGACTGTTCAGCCAGGGCTCAAGCTTCATCCGGGCGGATCTGGCGGATAGTAAATCTCAAGCAGCCGTCGGGCTCTATCTATCAGGATTTCCTGATTGGGTATGCACGCTACTTGGATTCTACACATTGTAGTGCTTCAAGATGCTACAAGAAGGCAAATGCACATAGATTCGAGTCGAGAAGCAATTGAAACTTAGATAATGAATTACTTAAAAAGTCCCGATAGAGAAACCAGCAAGCATTCAGATTATGCTCAGGAACTTACATCGTTATCTTATTCGTTCGGCGTGTTTGTAAAAGGCACACGGTGAACTTTAATAAATAAATACTGAATTGTAATGTCATTCGTATTGAGAATGGTATATTTATACAAAGCATCTCGTACGTAAAAAATCTGTCAGAAAACAAACAGGTTTAAGGAAACTGCTCTATATTCAAAGGAACTTTGTTTCAGCAATATTGAGTTTCGTAGCTCTTGAAAATTTTATTAATAATTAATAACAAAAAACTTTGAGCGATTTGCTCCATATTTGATGCATGATCTATTACAGTATAGAACCGCATTTTGGACTCATTTAATCTGGCATTGCTATTCCATAAATGATTGATTTAAAAAAATCCAGTTAAATGCTGCAATGATTATAAAAATAAGATTAATTGCCTAACTTTTATCTCTCGTTTATTATTTTTGTATCTATAATGGTTTAAGCAAAAAATAAATAAATAAATAAAACTCTTGCGCCTGAAGGCGATGTGGCAGCTGTAGCATATTGCAGGACAAAAATTAATGAAAACATAAAAATCCTCACACGAATAAGAAATCTTTAATTCCATGAGAACTTATTTTGTGAGGTGCTTTAAAAGTGGAGCTATATTATGATTGATAATAAAAACAAGAATTAGGGAGAATTTAAGAAAATATTGAAATTTAGAAAATAATACTACAACAAGAGCGCAGTTTAATTTTTTATGAAGAATTTATTCCTGGTATGCTTATATTGAACATCTACACTAAAGTTTTTAGTTAACTACGTCAAATCCTCAAATTTATTTTTTGCGTTAATCTTAAATCTCTCGTTTAAGAAATTTTCCAATGTTTTCCTACAATTTTGTCATAGGTATACAATTTTCGGATTGCGTGTAGCTGCCACATCGGCGTCACGCGTAGTTGATTTATTTTAGCTTCTTGTGCTTAACTGGTGAAGCTACAAAGATCAAACAAGATAGAAAAGTTATAATTAGTAAATCCTAATTTTAAATTTATTGCAGGACAAGATCTGTTCAAGAACAACTAAAAATCAACAATTTGCGCAACAGTGAAAACAGATCAACAGAAGCTGAAATGTAGTTCTTTACCAAAGGAAGTCATAGGTATACATGAAACGAATTGCTCCAAGCGTTTTCTTATTCAAAAGGAAATCAATTACTTTAAAGCTGGATGCTGTTGAAATGATAAACTTTTCAATAGTTCTAAGTAAGTTTGTCTAAATCGGTTTGTTTTTACTCTAGGAATCTGTAGTAAGAATTTATACAAACCGTTTAGAGAGACTTTATATAGTTATTGATTTGAATAAAAATCACATTTGGAATAATCTATTTAGTTTTTATACTTTAATTTGAAAAAACATGTTATAGCCTATTTGATATTGCCAATGTAATTTATTTTTAATTAGAAAGTTTAGATGCATTTTATTTCCTTTATTAATAAAAAAAAATAATATACGAAAACAGATTAATTAATTAACATCCACTTTTACCGGAAATTTAATTCTGATGTAATGCAACGTTGAGCATTAACATCTGCGTTGGGTATGGATTAAATAAATAATATTTCAATATTTCTGAATTTTTTCAGACTTCAAAGCTCTTGAATGCAAGTTTCGATATTAGGCATGGGGTTTGAATATTTAATGTTTCACAAAATTGAAACAGCTTTAAAATAAAGACCCTAATATTAACGTATTATTAGTCATATTAACCAATCTACTACTATTCAGAAACGTTTGAACAACAACTGAACAATCAAAAAACGCCGAATAAGAAGGAGGAATACAGCTAACTGAAAGTACTAAGATAGAGACGGTGGAAGAAGTTCAGCGCAAAACTAAAACAGCAAGAGCATGCAGAGAACATGGCGTCGAACCGAAAATGATAAAATAGACGAGAACCAAAGGAAATGAATGGTTGCAAGGCCTCATGGCGACACCAGAAAAGTCCGTACGATTGTTAAAACAACTTAATAGTACCAATACTAAAAACGAGAGCAGATAAACTGCGATAATGACAGAGCAATTTGTCTTTCTTCATGATTTTATTTTACTTTTATTTAATTCGCACTCAGCCAACAGCCGTTAGGCCAATTATAGGCGTCGCTGTGCAGTTATGAGGATTTCCAACCCCACTAACGACTGTCATGATGTTGTTATGACCGCCGGGACCAACTTTTTTCCGTGATAGCCGTACCACGAGGCGCCGAGAGATGCAGCCGTGGAACTCCCATCCAAGTTCTGACCAGAGAGAGCGTTGCTTAACTCTGCTGATCGAACGTGGACGCTTGTTCAAGCTACACCACCCAGGACCTTCAAAGAATAAAATGGATGATGAGCATGCGGCTTTTAGAGCTAATAGACTAGTAATGACATTAATATAGTAAGAAATTTAATGGAAAGACAACAGAAGCTGAAGAATTATTATAAACATTCATAGATTTAAGAGCGGCTTTTGACACAGTGGGTGGAAAAAGTAATTGGAAGTGTTTAGAAGAACCGGATGTACTAAGAGAACTAATAAAAATTACGAGAAGTATATTATAAGACCGTAGAAGAAAAAGTACAAACAGCATGAAGAAAATCTAACGAGTTCGAAATGGAGAGAGGTATAAAGCAAGGCCAATTAGATTTTAGTAGGTATAGAAGAGTAAAACTCAGAAAAGAAAAAAATGAGAGGATTAGACACAGTAATTGGACAAGAAAAAGAAACTTAGAACCGATAAAGATGAGTAGTTGAATGGATGCCAATGATATAGTGATAGTAGCTGATACAGATAATAAACTGCAGAAATTAGTAGCCTAATTAGTTGAGGGAATAGAACCTATTTGCGAAAAACAGAAAAGAATGGAAGAAATGTGTTCAAAAGGACACGGAGTCCTAAATTTGACGCATAAAATGGCAAAAGATAACTGGAAAAAGAAGGTTAACAAATTTACTATAAATGTACAATTTCCTGAATGTACAGTTTCATATGCGCAAAAAATAGAACAGCGCTCTGAAGCGTTTCTACATTTTTACATTATTCTTAATTAAGGAAAATATATTTTTTAGTCCTTTTTTTTCCTCATCATAGATGACAATTAGAGCATACCTGATGAAACATCAATAGTATATTGCGATATAAGGTCGATAAGTGCCTATTTCATAGATCGAGAAAATGTTGCTCCTGTTAGAATAAAATCTCCAGCAAGTTTATGGGCGGAGTACTCTATGCTCTGAACCATGATAAATTTAAACCAGAGAATAAACATTTCTAAATTTGCAAAGGTTATCGCTTTAAAAAAAACAGTAAAACACTGGCTATCGTCTTAAAAAATCGAAATGCTTTACAAAGAAAGAAATGAGAAAATGTTTGAAAGAAGTCCCAGATGATGCATATCTGTTGATAATTTAAATCGACATGTTACCCTCATGTCGATTTATTTTCAGTATTAAAACATAATATTTATCTTTAACAATTTTCTAGGTAGTAATGATAACTGGGATTGCTGGGGCTTGCTGTATACTCAAATTTGAGTATAATAAATTATTGAAAATGAAGGCGAAGTGATAATTATTAATATACTGAACACGAAAACAAATATTCCTTGCACGTTTACTATCATGAATGAACCAGGCGATGAGAAGATTCGTATTTTAGAAATTTTCAGAAAGTATGCTAATCTTCGTCCCAATAATGCTACATCTGATAGGTTTTTTTTATGGAATTCGTAATGGTAAATGCGTGAATCAATTGGTTGGCATTAATACAATGGGCAAAATAACTTCTAAGATCGCTAAGTATTTGAAACTACAAGATCCTGAATCTTATACTGGTCATGCATTAAGAAGGAGTTTTGCCACTTTCTTTGCGGAAGCTGGTGTAGACGTACTAGGATTAAAGGGCTATGGAGGGTGGAAGTCTCTGCAGTTACAGAAGGTTATGTGGAGGACTCCATTCAAAACAAAATGCAGTTTTGTAAGCAAATATTGCACAACCCTAGCGCAGTCACAGCGAGGCTCACGCTGCATCTTCATCTACTACTCGTAGTAACAAAGGTGTACTATTACCACAATGTGATCATTTACGGAGGCTGAAGACGTAGTACCGAAAGAAATAATATTAATGATGGTAACAGTGTTTTAAATTCTATAGAAAATTCCAAGTTTTTTGGGAACAATTGACAAAAATGAAGCTCCAGTTGTTTTTAATAATTGTACATTCAATATTAATTGTAATTAATTTTTTTTCTAAATAAAAATTTTTATTTTTAAGAATTTATTGAATTATACTCATAAATGTTCATTTTTAACTTGCTTTTTGTATAATATTTCAAAACGCTTTTTGTTTGGATTCTATGGAAACAATACGAGAGATAAAAAAAAACTTGTCCTCAGTGTGCTGTGGAAATTCAAACGTATGAATAATATGTTGGTGGCACTGTAAGTTTATGTCAAATTCGAGGTTAGTAAGTTAGGTTTGGCATCAGTCTGTATAAAAACTGACGCAGAACCTAACCTGATAACCTCAAATTTGACTTAGACTTACAGTGCCGCCAATATATTATTCATACGTTTGAATTTCCACAGCACACTGAGGACCAGTTTTTTTTATCTCTCGATACAATGATTTGGTAAAATCACCTTACTGCCAATGCCAACAATATTGGTAAGTACAGAATAAAACACGATTCTGCAGAAAAATTATAAAGATATAAAAAATACTGTAGTAAATGTCTTTTTCTTGGAAAAAATGTAAAAGTTATTGAGTTACCATCTAATCTGTGTCGTGTTACCTAGGTTTCATCCATTACTGATTCACCGGTAATAACCAATATAATCTCAAAAAATGACATGCCCGTATAGAGTATCATTCTGAAGATCGAAATTGATCGAAAATTCTACTGTTATAAGCAAAATTAATTATTTGAAAAGAACTTTCATGCAAAATACTAAAAGAAACGCCTTATTTTGGGACCATAAATATGTGGTTAAGCAGTGTCTATATAGTTTAGGGACATTTTGTATAAATCATTAAAATAAAAAGAAATCATATATTAAAGTTACAAACTACCATATAGGTATCAAGTCGAAAAAAAATCAAAGTTAAGAAAATGGGCTGCCGGTAGTTTCCAAACGTTAGGATGGTCGAGCATGTAAATCCACTCCTACTTGCTGATGGAGGTATTGCAGTTGATAAGCAGCAAGTTTCATGTGATTGTAAATATTAAACCAATTAAGACGTGCAACTTATACGTATCGTAGCACTTTCATATTTGATATAATCTACTGCTATTGATCCTACAGCTTCAAATATTTTACAAATGTTATGTACTATTTGTTTTGAAACCAACTACCGCATGTATCCTTAAAGGCGACGTGTATCCATATACAATGCTCTAATAGCGTCTTCTCTAGTCAGTAAGTCTTGATGAGCAAAAGCCAGTAAATGTAAAGATTCAGATAAAATTAGAGCATTAAAAAATATTTAAAAACAAAGTCGAAGCTACCAATAAAACCATTTAATTTTTAAAATAGAAGTAATTAATAACAACAAAGAAAATTATATTTTAAAACGCTACAATCCTGCCTCATATAGCTGAAAGCATTTCTAAAATAATTTGGGTTTTGAATAGCTTCTGGTCAAACTCAAGTCTTCAAATAACTTCATATACAAAAATGTGGTGTACGAAGAGGTCGCTAAACGGGACCCTTTCGTCTAACACAGTTATATTCAAAACGCAAATTTGTTTTTGAATAAATATATTTTTGAATCTGCGATTAGTTCAAAAATGATGAATTTGCCAGCATATGTTTATTACGACCTTTTGATTCAGAAACACACTACTTGACTGTTGGTACAATCAATGTGAAATGTGCTGTATATATTTTATTTTCGGCAATTCAGGAAAGTAACAGGTAAGCATATTCACACACACTTACCCTTTGACATATATGATGGCATATGCAACAACACAGATGAAAATTAAAAAGTTATTTGTGATTTGAAAAGGCTTCCAGTTAATTTTGAGCACGTACATTAATAAAAAGATCTACATACATCCCTTATTGTGTTTTAAAGGTCAGGCGTTGAAAATTACCGTAGGACAATACCCTATAAACTTTCTCAGAATAAAGCTATAATTAAACATTGTTTTCCAGATTTTATAATACAAGCCAAATAATATAAGATGACGTCATTCTGTGTGTATAGCAGCAATTTATTTGAATCCATACATAAAAAGTAAAACTACAATTGTATTACGACTACCTACACTCTCAATTTCTGCCAACGGACAATCATTTACGTACAATTGCAGATACTAAAGAAATATTTTTAGGTCAACATGAATTCATGAAAATAAATCAAGCAGTTTCTAATGGAGCTACCATTAATTACCTTTTCCGTTGATCGTTTATTTATGGGTTTCGTTAATGCGTACGAAATCGTTCATTAATAGTTCTTATTAATGCATGATTTTTTATTTTCTAAAATCGTTTATTAATGACCCCTAAAAATGGATGATTTTCTATTAATAAACGATTTTACTATAGGAAATCAAAGTTACCATGAATGTCCAAACTGTTAAGTGTAAAATTTTTGTCATGCAATAAAATAAAATTGTCTCCAATTTAATATCCATCAACGAAAAAATATTGTAACTAATTCGTGTGTTAATCAGCGGTCAATGATCTCAACAATTAACGTGTGAGCGCTAGCAAACACGTTAAAATATCTCAATTATTAATCGCTCTCATTAATACACTTGTTTGTTAAATAACTATTTTGTGCTACCAACCTATTTTTACATTTTTCGGGTTTGTTATCTGTGACGAAAAGGTCAACTTCCCGTATCCGTTGGTATGAGAACAACAAAATACAATCCCGTTATGAATGTAACGGTTCCAGGACTGTTATAGAACATTGTTTTGTATTTAATTACTATAGAAACAACAATCGCCCACTTTATTTAGGCAAACAATATTTTACATATTCAATGGTATTTTTATTAGTTATACGAGACTCGATCGTGAAGTGCTTTATTGAAACAGTCTTCAAAAATAGCAGAACTCGGCCATTCGGGCCTCGTTCTAACATTTTTTCGGCCTGTTGTAAGAAACTTGCCGATCTTGTAGCATAATATGTAGTTTAATAAGTTAGTACATATCGAGCGATCATTTTTAGATAAGAGTAGTATCGATTTGGTTTAGTCTATGTCGATAAGATAAAAAAGATGGTAAATTGGATAAATAAATTTTATAGATTTCCAGACATTCATTCATAACAACACAACTTACGAATCAGTTGCCTTCACGATATTAGTTTGTGATTGAATATGTCTTTACTTGTGGAAGTTTGTTTTGCAGTGTTGCAATCTGCAAATGGACAAGTCCAGATAACTACATCAATTTAGTGTCAGGGAGTGTTTTCGGTCATCCACTTACTAAATAAAACGAAGGAACTTACTTCCTGATTACTTTAATTTAGCTGATGTTGCGATAGGCTTATCGATGATGCTAATCTGGCAGATAGCAATATTACTGTGTATATTATTAAACTCTTGCAATTTTTAAGACGTCTGATAATTTAGAATACAGTTACCTCGTTACTTCGTAAAAGGAACACACTGAACATTCAAATAAAAATAATTAACAAGTTCTTCAATCAACACATTTCCAGGCCAAAATGTGCTGCTGTTATGGCGCCTAATTTCAAATTAGGTATGATATAGCATTTAGTCGCGATTTATAAACGCCATCCTCAAGACAAATACCAAAGCGTCATCACGAGAAGCAACAATTACATTGCCTGAAAATTTTAGAGTAATTTAAAACAATTGCCAGTGCACGAAAGCCAATTTAGAAATCAACTAAGCGTAACTTGGGAAGATCCGCAATCTCTCCGGTCGGGAAAAGCAAAAAGACGAGTTAGGTTTTCTTACTTTTTCCCAATTAACTTTTCTTAGTGCGTTTACAAAGAGGTTTAGAGGTGGAAATTTTCTCTTCACAAATATAATTGCTGCCGAGCAATTGCTGAAGGTTTAGGGGTTGGCATTTTCGGAGGTGGGAATACAAGGGTAAAGTGGAAAGCCAATCAAGAATAGCTGTCGTTACGGAGTTGTAGGGCCCTCATACAGGTATTAATTATTGTGGGTTCCATACGCACGCCAAGGATTTCGTATGAATAGGGGATTGCAATATTCAACGTTTGAATTGTTTTTAATGGTTTATTTGTTCTTAGCGCGACCACACTTGAATGGAGGGACATCAAACGTACCGCTGCAGCGTTTTGAGCTGCTCTAAGTAGAGATCCACTTGTCGTCCTTTAGTGGTGTACTTCTGCCTTCAAGATTATTTTGGAACGCTCTGCAGATGGCCACCCAATTTTTGAAAATATTGAGCATATATTGCAGGCCTCTAAAATGTGTGGACCTGGCTTAAACACATATTCCTGGACTCAAAACAAGATCTTTTAATTCAACTTGCTTATATCCAAATGCGTTTCGGAAATCCAGATTTTATTTTTATCCATTCAGATATGTAACGGATGTCAAGAACTACAAGGACATAAAAAAATAGTGAACGGCTCTTTTCGGAAAAAAATATAAAAGATTTCGGCTTTGCCATTAAAGAAATTATTATTTGATATGTGGGGGTGGTACCCAGGTTTTATCCATTACTAGTCCACCGATAATAACCAATAGTTCTTCAAATTATTATTTATATTAGTAATGAGTGTCATACTAAATTTAATGCGAATCTATACCAGGGTTCTATTTTATAAGCAAAATTATTGTTTAAGAATATTTAAAAATACGGATCAACAACACGCATTTAGATATAGGTGAGTAGATTTTCATTGAGGTAAATAATTACATTTTAAGAAAACACGTCAACAATGTCAATTAAATTAATACAAAGTAAAAATTCTTATTTTTATATTCGTGGACATATTTTCTCGTTATTATTCCTGTAGGTCATATAAACTTAATTTGGATATATGTTACAGATTTCCAATTATTTATTAGTTTAATAACTAACTCAATAACGTTCAACATATCTGCGCTGGTAAATAATTAAGTATAATTCCTGTAGCATTACATGGTGGAAACAAATGTTGCACTTTTTTAATTACACTTCACTGAATACATCTTCTTACTAAGTTGGAGAGGACGAAAGCGCCTTTCCTAAACTTTAAAAAGAGCGATTAAAGCTCCCTCAGTGTTAAATTCCCTGCTGCCAAGTTAAGTGTAGAAATTGTTACTAATGAGAGTTATGTGTTATATCTTCCTTCAGTCATTAGTAAGTTCGTAATTTTGACGTGTCACGACCATGTTAAGGGAAATCACAACCTCTTTAAAGCCGTGAGTTGTTCTTATTTTGCAAGTAAAATGAATAATTCTGAAATTTAATCACACTCGCGTGCTACCTTGCCACTAGCTGTGCTGCTACAAAGGGAGTTAAAATATTCACTTGGAGTTTTTAATACAAACTTAATCCTCACTCTTTAGAATTCTGGAATATACTCAGATTTCAGCCCCTCTCTGAATATTTACGAGCATCTTAAAAACTTGCAATGCCCCTTGAAAAAACCTGTGAGTATGTTAAGCGTGTTTGCACGAAACGAACGAACGGGTTAAACCCATCAAATTACAAATAGATTTGTGAAATGTTAGATACGCAACTACAATAATTGTCGCATAAAATATTACTTACAATTTAATAAAATTAACAGTATCTAAATGTCGCTTGTATAAAAGTACTCACAAGATTGATTAGTTTATTCAGAATTATTAGTTTATAGCGGAATAAAAAAACCAGAAAATATGCATATAAAGCATGTAGTTATAAACAACTGTATTTTTTACTAAAAAATGGCATTGCTCAGGGAATTCCGAGACTTAATAAAATCCTTCATTTAAATTAACGATCAATTTTCTTTATTAAACTGTGTACCCTTACTTATAAAATACTCTTAAAACGTAGAACGAATGTATTACCTTTTCTTGATTAAAAACACAATATTTTTAAATAAGATACCCATGTCAATCTCCTTGCAGGTGACTTCCACTTGATTTGTATTAAAACATTTTAAAATTAATTATCACTGTCAATACCATTTTATTGGAAAAATAACATATCTATATTTTATTAGTTTCTACAATGTTATCATACCGGCAAAAGTATCAAGGCTTCATTCAACGGCTTACTATTTTCAGGATGTTGTAAACAAACTTCCCATTACTTTTAATAAGGATATTATCACTATTATAACTTATTATGCCTATTGGTTGTGTTTTTTAAAACTACGAACACAAGTACATTTCATTTAATAATAAGCAGGGTTCATTACTGCCTTATTGAATGGGACGCCCACGCGTTCCGTTTAAACACACCCTTACAAATCGAGTCCTTGACGCTTCAGTTGACCTGACACTTGGAATTTGAACATTTGAAAAAATATTTTTTGTAACTTTTCCTTATTGCTCATCTCTAGCGTGCTTTTAAAGCTTTCTTTAGTGCAACAAAAGTTATTAAATTCGTCCTACATTTTAAATGCGGCATACGCCGCGGGCTACAACTAGTACGTATCATAAACCGGGCACGAGAGATTCTTGTGGACTAATGGTCATGCACTATCTGAGAGACTACTTTTTTTTAACAATGTCGGAACTAAGCAAATTTTTAATCCGTTTAATATGTAGTAACTTACAAATACATTTATTACTACGCAAAATTAAGGAAATCATGTTCAATATGCTTAGAAACTTAGAGCTCCTTACTATTTGGGACTACAATCCAACGTACACATTTCATGGTAACAAAGGTACCCAATATTTATCTAACAGATATAAGGTACACTGATCACAGTTGCTCCGTCATGATGACATTAAAACACTTTACAGGTAATTCTATAAGTTTAAATTAAAAGTTAAAATATGACTTGAATTGTGAAATTTATTTATGTATTTTCCAAAATATTCCATGGTCACATTTAAACAAAATATTGTTGTACTGGTAGCACTAGTAATAATAATATAGATATAGAAAATTAAAAATGGAAACAAAAAGAAGTCTAGATTTTGCATGAGCAGCTATTTAAATTTACGAAAAGACATGCAGAAAATATCGACACACTCAGCATATTGATTATAGAATCACATAATTCTCTAAATAACATTGGTGTTAGCATATTCCGATTTGAACACTTGAATATTAAAACATTAAAATTGATACATGAAATTAAATCTGGACAATTTAACATGCTATTTAATATCTTACAAAGGCCGGTAACATCAGTTGCCAATCTACACACGTAATTCGGTAAGTAAATATTAAGTCATTTAAAAGTTATTCTTAAAAATATTGTTGAATTTTTTCCATTCTATTACAATAAATTGCCTAACCACGGTTCCAAATTACTCTTGCATATTCAAGACTTGACCTAACATAATCAGAATCAGTTTATATGTATTAAAATTTTAAATAAATTTGTAATTCTTAAAATAAATCCTAGCCAGAAATTCCCTTTACATGATTTCAAAATGTTTGATAAATGTTAATTCAGAATCAAAAGTGGCAGCACGCTATTTCACAAAACCTATTTCATGGATACTTTCTTATGAGACGCTATTGGCACACTTTGGGCCGGTTGCAGAAAGCAATGTTAAGTCTGGTGTTAGCTAACATTGCGTCAAAGTGAACAAAATCGCATCAAATATTGTTTACTAATGTATTAGTTACCATAAGCATTTGAGATTTGATTCGTTTTTGTTCACTTTGACGCGATGTTAGCTAACACCAGACTTAACATTGCTTTCTGCAACCGGCCCTTTATGCAGTTTAAATTTATTGCAAATCTAATATACAACATATATATTTTTGTTTAGTGGCAGCAATTAAGAAGACTCCATGCCGACAATTATGCCAAGATCTGCTTCTAATTAGTTGCGTATTTGGTTTTTTACGACTTGATACATTTTGAAATAATCTGCAAAGAACAAATAATAACATAACAGCATAGATGGTAACTCATGAACAAAGATCAAAAACAAAGTTGGTCTGAGATGGGAGCCCTGAGGCACACCAGGCGTAACGGAATGAAGATTATAATTAAAACCGCTGCAGTAAATTTACTGAAACGCCGCAATATGAAAGTTTTTGAACAAGCAATGTGTGGTTGACCTTATTGAAAGCTTTGCAAAAATCTGTATACACCTGAAGACCTTCGCCGAAGCTCTCCGCAAGGTAATTTGAAAATATAAATAAGTTGTTAATTGCTGATTTCTTTCATAAGTCCAAGCTACCGGGGAGCTATATAAGCTTCTATAAACGACATTAAAGATTTATTTACGATGCCTTTAAAACACATTTCCAAATATAGTGAGTTTCGTAATAGGTATGTAATTACTTACCACCGATTTATCACCTGAATTAAAAAATAGTCGGACGTTCGAAATTTGCTTTGATATTTACTGTCGATGTTCACGATATATTATTATCCTTTTATAGGCACGTTTGTAAATTACAACCATCTACATATGAGTATGACGTATGTGTTATTTGTGTATTCCAAATTATTTCGCAACGCGATATTAATTGATTATTACTTCTTAATTTGTTATCTACCAATAGCCTAAAAAACAGAATCAGAGTTACGGCGGTAGTGATTTGTGTACATTTCTAAGAATTCAGCAATTTAAGTAAAAAATCACCGACCTTACAAGTTGTACCGATAGACATTTCATATTATTCAAACTTTCAGTTTTACTGCATTTTATAGCTTAAAGTGTAATATATTTTAATTAAATCTGTTTTTATACAATGTATGGTGGAAGCCGTAGAGATGCAAATGCACCGTTATTCACAAGAGCATCACAAAAACATGTCAGTTTTATTAAATGCGCATGAAAGTTTCAGTAACAACTCTGCTCAATATGTCTTTTCTCGAAATTTTAATCCGAAAAACGATTTTTCGGGCCAATAAAACCCCATGAACAATAATACTCAGATATACACCGATAAGTGGCGTCTGGCCCACTAATACAAACTAACTTTATTTAGTATTTTTTACAAATAACATCAGTGGTACGAGGATTAGTTGGCGTGGTTGCTTTGCAGAAGTATTTGGTAATTTTTAAATTGCGTAATCTATAAGACGACACGTGTCCGATTAAGGGTTAACACTATTTTTATTTTTTATGAAAAATCCATGTCCCAATCGTCCTAATGTTTGCAAATTTCTAAATGTTTTCACCTTCTTATTTTCTTTATTACACAAACTAAACATAAACATCTTAAATTATTCAAAGTTTAACTTTAATTTTTATTTTAGATTAGAAATTCCTTTCTAAATAAAAAAGAACTGATGGCGATATTCTTGGACATCGAAAAGGCTTATGAAATGACTTGGAAGCATGGTTTAATTAAAGCACCTCTGGACTGGGGTTTACAAGTTAGACTAGTACAGTTTATTCAAAACTTTCTTACGGATCGAAAATCCAAGTGAAACTAGGCAACGTCCAATCTAAAATACAAAGTCAAGAAAACGGTATCCCCCAAGGATCGGTACTGAATACTGAAGAATCAACCTACAAGTAGGACTACTGCAATACGCGGACGATTTAACAAAATATTGTACAGGTTCAAATTTGGAAAATGTCCAACATAACATTCAAATAGCACTAAACCGACTGAACACTTGGAGCCAACAAAACGGTTAATAATTCTCAAAGAAAGAAAAAAGTGTATTAAATTCTCAAAAAATACAAAACAAATAACCCTCCACTTACATTAAATAACTTCTCGTTAGAATACGTATATGAAGTCAACTACGATCTGGGAACAATGTTCGACAAAAAATTGATCTGGATCTCCCATATAAAACATGTAACAGAAAAGTGCAGTCGATCCTTAAACCTACTAAAACTGGTAGCACATAAGAACTGGGGAGCAAAAATAAACCGCCGATGATGACGTTTAACGTCTTAATATGATCAAAACTAGATTATTCCGACTGTATCTACGGAAGAGCCTTAAAACTGTAGATTCTGTATACAGTAGCCGATTAAGAATAGTTACAGCTGTGAGTCGCTACAGTGAAACTGGACAACCACTGTCGGCATTCATACGTAATATACCGTTTATGAATTACGTACTATATAGTATAAGAGAAAACCCAAATCATCCAAATTTTATACATGTTTGCCAGGCTGCATATCAGAATTCCTACCATAAATACTAAAACTACACCACCGTGAAACATACGTGCAAAAACCACAAATGAAGATTTAGAAATACACGAGCATCCTATATCAATATCACTTCCAACGACAGCTCCCTGGTTAATTCTCCTGCCTCGTGTAGTACATTTGTACCTTACAATGTACCCAAAAGAAGGCACACCTCCATCAGTATATATATCGACCCTTTACAAAATCCTAAATAATTACTCTGACTGCCATAAAATATACGCTTCACGGGTCTAATTCCATATTAACGGTACAAATTTGATTATGAGCATCTTAACGAAACGAGTTTGATTGCCAAAACGAGGCGGTGATCCGAGTTTTGCGGCAATCAAACGAGTCTCGTTTGGTGCCATAAGCAAACGTGTACTGTTCAATATTTTAGTTTATCCTATTACGTTATTATGAGCAACGAGTTGCGTTAAGATGCATTTAACAGCACGAGTGTTGTTAAGAAAAATAAAATAACACTTGATTAGCATTTAATCATATGTTGGCAGTACTGACGTGTATTGTTAGTGACAATGTCAATATATGTCAAATTCGATGTTAGTAGGTTAGGTTTTGTTTGTTATATGATACAGACTGACGCAAAACTTTATCTACTAATTTAGAATTTAACATAACCTGACAGTGCTACCAACAATACAGTATTGAGTGATACCACCACAGCCATAGCAGATATATGTCTCGCTGTTGTGTCATTAATATAATTACATTTTTTCCTATTTTTTGAAAGAGATAAACCGTGTTAGGACATACGTAACGTTATCTGCTTTCTACATTACTCGAGAATTTTAAATTCAAACTATTCTCTCGCAATGTAAAAAGCTTGATAACGTTACTTGAATCGTAAATTACTATTGTCTTTATCAATAAATTCTGGTTCAATGTATTTTTTACATATAAAGCGTGCGGTAATACCCATTACCACACTGAGTGCGGTAAAATCTATCCATTACCGCACTGAGTACGGTAATATATTATCTCTCTTCTTCTTCTTTTGCCTATTTTCTATCCTTTCCATTTTTGGATATAGGCCTCCCCCATCTGGTTCCCGTTTTCCCTGTTATGGGCCCACCTTTGTCGTCTTTCCATCTTTTCTGTGGCCTACCTCTTGATTTTTTTCCTATGTATGGTCGCCATTTCCCTATTTGGTTATTCCATCGTTTGTCTTGTATACGTTCGTTATGTCTGGCCCATTTCCATTTTTGTCTCGCTGCTTGATCAATGGCGTCTATGGCTTTTGTTTTTCTCTTATCCAGTCATTTCTTTTCCTGTCTCTAAGCGAAATTCACAATATCTGCCCTTCCATTGCTCTTTGGGTCTTCCTTATCTTGTCTAGGTTTGATGCTGTGAACGTCCATATTTGAGCTCCATATGTAATGCTTGGTAGTATACACGAGTTAAAGACCCTAAATACGAAAATCACCGTAACGTATATCAGCTCGGACATAATCTGTTCGATGTATTAACCAATGCTACCGACCAAATAAACCAACTGAAACTGTATTTGAAAAGCATTGGTTTTTTACAATTATTATAAATGTTATCAGTTATCATATTGCAACAACGTAATACCATAATGTTATGTATCAATTAAAATTAGTACCAAAGTCAAGGTATTTGAACACTTGTACATTTTACGGGTAACTATTGGTTTCATTTACAAAAATATGTCATAAGTCGAAGATGACACACTAAATAAAAAATTAAAGATGAACTGATCTAACAATTACTCCCTTGTCTTTGTAAGTTCAATAATAACAAAAAGTAGATAAGTCATTTTTGTATTTAATAAATCTCTAATATAGAATGTACTCTACATATAAGTACAAATGAATAGTATGACATAATATGCGTTGTGAGCTTGTGGAGAGCCAATCTAGCGATGTTATTACCCAAAAATGTAAGTAAATGAAATAAAGCAATATAATTTTCTGGAAAAATTAAGATGATAACCTTTTGATAATAACAGACATTTTAATTCAAGCTCATACAATTGTATTTATATTTAGATATACATAACTGTTTCTCTATCTGCTAGAGTTTCTGACATTGCTGGATGCACAATAAGAAAAACTCATCCTGTATACATAACCTATTTAGCCTTTTATAGCAAACGGGGGTTAGTTTCTAGAATAAATTATACCCTACGGTTGCGGTACGATTTGATGATACCAAATCCCAACTGATTATGGTGAAACCGGAAGCTGTTTAGAATTACGAATTTATTTGTGACACCGACACAGGCCCAAGTTATAAATTTCTCATTCCGAGTTCGGTGTGGAAGCGACTGTGCTTCAAGTGGTTTGTTAATGCTGCACTGTATCCCAGTTTAATATTGAACGTTGTCTGAGAGGAAAGATTAAGTGTGTATGATGCTGATAACTATCAATAGGTAGGGTTCTAGACTACAATAAACATTTTATGCGATGGATAGGGATATTAAAATAAAATATTCTCAAAGGGAGAAATTTTTATATTTTATATTAAACCACATTCCAAAACAGTTTCAAATCATAGAAATACATTTTTACAGTAGGAAAATTAAAGACACATTTTAAAAAGCTGCTGTGTTATACAACATTAGTAGAAAACGTGTACGTCAACTACATGTTTGATTTCTTTCCTAATTGTAACCATCTGTACTAAATGAAAAGTTTATATTTCTTATAATTTATTTGTTTACAGATGTATGATATTCAAAGGCCAGCCACTCGTGAAATGGGTAAAATTCGCATATTTATGTATTATGCATCCACGCAACTGCCTTAGCTGGTATAACCCAGGTTCTTGTGGTTTATATTTATGACTTTATGAGTACTTCCTGGTTTTTGCTGTTTTAATACTGAACTCAGAGTGAAACTTGTGTATCCGTTAGAAATAAACATTCTAATTGTGGGGTATCCTTAATACGACTTTTTAAGTCAGCGGATGAATAACATGTAGGTATTTCTGTATCTACCTCTGCTGTTAAAGTATTACTTTATCTACCCTTGCTGCTTGGCCTACAATTTTGAGTTGAACAACGCACACCTTAACCTCTGTTATAGAAAAAGGATAATTTTATAATATTTAATTAAATAATAAAAATGGTTTGAATTGTACCTTCCAATTTCAGTGAAATGAAACTATATCCTATAATTAACTTCTGGATGTCAAAAGAATATATCTGAACAGAAAAAAGTAAATACTGGAAATCTAATCCGTAAGCAGCATCTCTGCCAAGCAGAGACGACAACATACCGTGTACATGATTTTGTAGACCGAAGACACACCGACACGTCCGAGAAGAATTTAGTGTGTTAACTAATCCAACAAACAAAGACTTACAATTAAATTGAGCTGTTCTGGCAGAAAAAGCTATCGTGTTTAACACAATACAATGTAAAGCTTAGAGAATAGTTCGTGAAAGAAGTTTTCATAAACTAATAAAAGCTTCCAGTAGACTGGAAAACTGTAGCGATGATGAGAATAAAAATAAGCAATAAAACAGCACTGAAACTTCGGATAACGCGAATTCTTTACACTGTTGTACGAACCTGCGGAAAGATCGAATAAAAGCTTCCCTATGCAGTCGTTTAGTCGATTTCGTTTCTCATTTTATGTGTACATACGTGAGCTTGAAACTGATTAATTACGATTCCGCCAAAGCTTTCAAATGCTTTATTACTCGTTTTTGGAGAATTTTTATTTTGAGCTAAAATATCCACTCGTATTTCCCGTTTAAAAATCTAGCAGCGAAACGGAGTAACAACTTCAGATTTAATATTCTCGTTTTCTTGATTTTGCAGCTAATACGTATTTACGCAACTGACTGACCGGAAAATTTCCGAATCGATATGATAAAAATGCAGGTGGTCTGGTGAATGGCATCACGCAGCGTAACTGAATATACGAAAAAGCGCTCCCTCCTGACACTTTTCAGCTGAAAGATGCTAAGAACCTATATCCGCTTTGTTTCAGCTGAACGTTTTTCGGGCCGTTAGTTTTCATTTTCAATTTGTGGTTTTCCCCAAAACATAAATTTTCATTTTTATACCAGTTTAGTTACATACATAATTTTAAGTGAAACCTTCCTTGTGTTTTCTATTCCGGAGCCGAGGGAAATTTTATTTCTCGGCGGTTCGTATACCGCACATTAAAATTTTATGCTTTCCAATTTTACGGTGTTATTACTAGGGAGACTTCTGGACATTATGCGAAAGTATATGAAAACTAACGTTAACGCAGGAGATAGCTAGGGATATGCAGAACAATACATTTGGAAAAGCATCTGAAAGAATCATCATCCGAACCATTAGAACGGATTGCAGCTACATATTTTTATGCATGACAAGCTGTAAGACCGTAAGACGGATAACACTTTGTTATCTGTCCCCAGACTCAAATCCTTATGTGCTTCTACCTTCTGTGCCGAATTCAATTTGCTGCTCTCATCTTGTTTATTCAGCGCTGTTCCGTTTGCTAACAGGCTTGTTAAATATGAAGCTCTAAACTGCTGTCATTACTCGAGGAAATTTATTATAACTGAATTAATTTTTGAAATTACATAGTGCAGTCGGGTTTACACTGTACCAGTGTACACAGTAGGGGGCGCGGTATCAAATATTTATTGCAGCAACTTTTATTCGATATTATGAGTCACTTATTTGGTAAAAGTCGTAATGATAAATCTCATTTGAGAACTGCCAATAATTCATCAGTAAAACGCCTGATCATGCACTGAAATTTCCCGGCATGTATCGTTATCATCGTACATGTCTGTCGAATGACTGTTAAAACAAATCTAGGGGGTGGGGAAAGCGAAAAGCGAGATGTGAAGTAGTGAGACGATGAAAAAGACGAAGCGCCACTGGATTTTCTTGACAAGGAATCATCAAGAAAAGGGCCCCGATTGAGAAGAGAAGCACAGGGTAAGGACGTGATGGGAATACGTTGCGGTAAACATTTCCCTTGCGAGACGAGACTAAGCCGGCTGTAACATTGCGGAAGAACCTGCAAATGGAAGAAAGGGAAACAACGATTAATATCGGACTAAGACGAGGGTTAGCAAAGGGCGTAAATGAAATGAAACGGAAAGGTTGCGCCGGCTAGAAAACTGGAAAAGCAGAAATTTTCCAGGATTCTTGCAGCAGGAATGTCTCTGGGATTGATCTAGTTCTGACCTGGAATTTTATTGTTCGCAACACTGTCGCTAAATGTAGTAATCCGCCTTGAAATCAAATTTTCCAGCAGAAAATCGCAAGCAATGAAGTTAATTTATCAGCCTGCCTTCAGCGCGACGTTTATTGAGCACATTTACGTTCTATATTAAACGAAAGATGAAAATATTATATTTATGCTACATCAATATTTGTACATTTGAAAGAGGGCGAAGTAATTACAGTTGTGCTGACTTTCGTTTCAATGATAAAACGGTACATACGACTAACTCAAGAGATGGCCCTTTAATGTAAATTTAATGTCGAGGTATTTCGAACTAAAACGGGATAACGAATAAGAATCCAGCCACAGGAATAATTAGAAAATTTTCACGGAAAGCGAGCTCGGTGGCAATTACAATACCAGTATTAAACACTGTGTTTAACAGAAGAGGCAGTGAGGTATACAAGTACCTACCCTAATATAATTACAGAGGAGATTAAGTTTCTGAGAGAAATGTGCAAAACATTAGCTTGCGGTTTTACGTAGGGATATATTGGTTTGTACACAGTTCCGTAATGTGTTACTCTGTTATTGTATAAATTCATCCGTGGGTTAGCCAGTTCCTACACGCTTTGCAATTACAGAAATTCATCTAAATTGCCTCTCAAATAAATCCAAAAAGCAAGCGTGAAAACAGTAATAAGTACTTTATTTTTCTAGTAGAGGTTAATTCAACGATACATAGTGTGGGTATTTAAGTATATTTTATCTACTCCAGTGGGATAAGTAACGCATTACGTCACTCATTTGACACTATTTCAGTTAGGTAATGAAGCTCATTACACCACTCAGTTATGTAATGGTTTCATTACGCAACTGAGTTGTGTAATGACTTCATTACCTAACCGAAATAGTGTCAAATGAATGACATAATGACATTTGCCTACTAAAATATTTTTGAAAATGACAGATCTGACATTTCTCTTAATGCACTTTTCTCAATTTTAGGCAGTCGTAGATAAAATTTTGTACAATACATGTGTGATAATGCATCATTAATATACTTGTGTGCTTGATACATTTTTGAAACTGACTGTATATAGTACTGAATTTTAATGAGTTATTTATCATCAAACTTGGTTAGATTGCATTTAAAAGATGAATAGGTACACAACAAGCAACTATATCGCTTGAAATAGATAAATGATGACAGAAGCTATAAATTTTATCAATTTATAAACTTAATCCCACGGGATTACTTCCATTGATCGCAACGTAAAAATATCATAGTTACTTGCACTTCTTATATTAAGCCATTTTAATAATAGGTATGTACAGGGTGATTCATAAGTATTGTCATTAAATTTAAGGGTAGTCAAAAAGTGTCGAACAGAACAACTTTGCATAATAAATTAGATGTCAAAAATTTATAATAATCCCTTGAAAAATTAAAACATTTAACTGCTTAAACTGATTGACGGTCACTAGAATTAATTTCAATAAACATAATTTCGAACCGCTGACTCCGATAGGACCGAATCTGGATAAAATGCAGCAGCAAAAAGCAGTTGTTTGGGTATTTCAATCACATTTAGAGCATTACGTGTTAGCAGTTAATGTTCTCTTATCTGATTTATCTAATAAAGGTTTTGGTGTTAGTCGGTGTTTCTAAAGGTTGGGATAAGAACCTAATGCGAATTTTTCTTTCCAAACGCGATTAATTTTTAGTGCAATGTACGTTTAGTGAGGTCAGTATACACCCATTTAATTTAATGACCATACTTCTGAATTCCACTGTATATTTTAAGGATATTGATATAAGTTGATATAGCATATACGGAAAAGTTGGTTGTATTTTTGTTAACACTCACTGACAATAACGGCAACTACAAGCACTAATATTTTAAAAATAGCTAATAAATAGTTATTTTATACAGTGATCGATATAAATTTGGACACATGAAAAACTTTTATTATTCTTGTTAAAAATGAATTTCGGCTTAAACCGCATAGTCTTTGTAGATCAACGTCCAGCATTCTCTGGCTTAACGTGCCTTGGACCTTGTGAAATCGAGCAAGGATCCACGCGATAGCCATGCTCTTTGGTGGCCCGTGTTGTTTGAGTACCTTGAGAACAAGGATACGTAGACAGATTTGGCTTTGTTGCTGTTTGTGCACCTATATTGTCTAACGTTTCGCAAGACACTGCAGCTGGCATCATCAGAATGAAATTAGCTCTGAGGAGCGGAAAACGAGATACTTCAAAGTTAACCTACTATCGGATACGATAAGGATGCACTGTCGACCTCCAGCTTTGCTCACTTAGCAACTAGAAAATTAAATTAATCTAAATTAGTGCTAGAAAACCTCACTATTTGTTTCCAACGTAAAAAACCCCAGATTCTTAGAAAAATATAATAACAAGCGATCTGAACATTAATAATAATTCAAAACAATTATAATTTTTTATTGAAATATTCAAATATTTAGAAGGGGGATTGGTACATAAAATGAAATTGTTGAAGTTTCCTTCTTCATTATTATTTTTGATATTGGATATTTATGATTTCTAAATATTTATTATAACATTTCAATTAAAAAATAAAATTACTTTGAATTTCTCTTGATGTTTATATAGTTACTCTTACATATTTGAAAGATACCTGCGTTTTTACATTGGATACAAAACAATTAAGTAATTTTAATTAACGTAATTTTCTGGTTGCTAGGTGAGCGAAACTGAAGTTCAACACCATTATCGTGTCCGACAATAAGTTAACTTTAAAATATCTCGTTTCCCGTAATACACAAGGGTGGTAAGAAAAATAGAGAAAGACAGTGAAATTTTTGTGGAGCAAGTGGTGGATCAGACTTCGTATTTGACATCTTCCTTTAACTTTAAGCAATTTATCCAATAACTCTTGCTGGTTTTGATCAATAAGAGTACTTTATTCTTGAGCCATTTTAATATATTCCATCCTCCTCCGTATACGGAGGGAGATATTTACATTC